>JARHVA010000239.1:5195000-5420000 GCA_037957365.1 Torreya grandis | reverse complement strand
ATAAACATATTGGTTTATAAGTAATAATATGTCAATTATATTTATTATTTGATGTTAAAATTTGTGTTTTCTAGCTTGTAAAAATGTAGGTACTTAAGATACAATGTAGCCCTTGTTTAACATGATCCTTAAGAATAATCAAACATTTGAGCACTTTCTAATTTCCAACCAACACACTATTTCATATATATATATATATATATATATATATATATATATATATATATATATATATATATATATATATATATATATATATATATATATATATATATATATATATATATATATATATATATTTATTTATATATATATATATAAATTAGTGTGTTGGTTGGAAATTAGAAAGTGCTCAAATGTTTTATTATTCTTAAGGATCATGTTAAACAAGGGCTACATTGTATCTTAAGTACCTATGTTTTTACAAGCTAGAAAACACAAATTTTATAGAATTACCATTTAAAAAATATATTTGTAAAAATTTGACAAAGTTATCATAAACATATTGGTTTATAAGTAACAATATGTCAATTATATTTATTATTTGATGTTTAGAACTTGAAAACTCAATTCATTTTTATTTATCGTGGCAACTCAGTTCATATTTTTATATCATTAAAAACATGTCAAATTTAATGTCGATTACCATGTTGAATACAAATGTTGCACTTGTTTGGTAGATTAAAAACATCAATAAAATTTTACATAGTATATTTGATTGGGTCATGGATTTTATTTATTTATTGAAAATAATAACTTATTCAACCAAAAGAAATTGTCTTTTCAAATTATGATAGCCTATCATTAATGAAATAATAATAATAATAATAATTATTATTATTATTATTATTATTATTATTATTATTATTATTATTATTATTATTATTATTATTATTATTATTATTAAACTTTATTTAATTGAGGATATTGCAATACATAATCATACATCTAATATTTTGGCATACAAGTACCTTTACATTGAGCTCAAGGGATGAGCTGCTAAGTCTTATTATAAGATACCATAAACCTATCATGTGAGCAAGTAGTCAAGATTTTTCTTCTATGACTACTTCATCAAATTACTCTGAAGGAGCAAATTGTCCTCTTTGACCCTAAACACAATTCCAGTGGTGGAGATGTATTTTGACACCAGTTATGTCCCCCACAAGTTTTTATAGATGGTTTTGCATGGATTATATATCATCTGTATTAATTCTAATTATTGATAAAAGTTGTGTGTGGAGTTTCACTTCCTTTATAATGACATCCATGATATTATTGAGATGGATCAAATTATCATTAATGCCTTCCATCATGTTATAATGGGTTATGAAAAAATCCCAAAATTGATTGGTCACCGTCTCCATTTCCTTTTAATGCTCCAATTTTTTGCTATTTTGTTTTAGAAGTAAATTATTAATACTCACCAGAGTCTCACTGATCTTTTGAATTCCATTGCATTTATCTCAAAAGTTATCTTCGGTGGCACTATTCAAGTTACTCCCTTGAGAGTGTGAACCTCCCTCCCTTTCATCAATATTTAGCTCCTCTCCACCATCCATATGTATTTTTTTAACAACCTGACCTCCTCATGAGAAGCCTTTCACTTGATGGGCTCATGCCTCTCTTTTTATCTCTTTTCTATTTGTTTCTTTATACCATATAGTATTTTTTTATTAATCATTAGGAAATTACATTTAATTTTTCATGTGAAAAAATTTTAAAGGATAAAAAATCACCACGATAGATATTGGAATGATCTAATGGAGTCTATGGCAATAAAAAATATTGCAATAATATTAATAGTCTACCTCTTGCACCCACAAAATTTGACTAAAAGGTAATAATAAATTATTTCATTGTAAAAGGTAATAAAAATTTTAATTTTTTTATTTATACAAATGCATTTAATTATATGTTTGAAAATTTTGTATTTTTTAAATTGAAAATTACATTATTGAATGGAGAAAATTATATTTTCAATGCTAGACCTTGTCAATATTGAATATTGAAACATATTGTATTTATTGAGAGAGAGAGAGAGAGAGAGAGAGAGAGAGAGAGAGAGAGAGATAAAATCATAAATAGGATTCAACAAGAAATAATGTTGGGAAAATACAACCCAAGAACATATAACATCAAAAACAAACTCAGATTCTTCATCCAAGAATTTGATAATGTCTAAAAAATAGAATAACCTAGAAGTTAATAGATCATAATTTCACTTTCAAATAACAAACAAACACTCAATAGTAATGGATATCTAAGTATCTAGATCTGGCTATAGCCATCTCCTTCAATTTTATACTCCTTGTTAATTTACCACTTGGTTGAATCATAATCTTGGATTTAGTTTGTTTATTTGGTACCAAATTCTAATTATCTCTATCCTTTCCACCCTTTTCGATTAGCTTTGTCTCCAAGCCCTCTAACACATTTATAAGCTTTGTCTCTAATCCCTCCAATCCATTTCTAACATAATCTTTATAATTAGATCCCTCCCAAAAAGCAAGTACCTTCAGATTCCTTACATCTTTCTTGGTGGTCAGATCTTGAGTTTTGGTTTGTGTTTTTGTAACTACAAGATGATTATTTTCCACTCCATCTTACTATTTATTTTGATCATGATCTTCCATGTCTTTGATCTCTCTCATATCAATATCTATATCCTCTCCCTCCTTCTCCATCGTTATATCCTCTAAGATACCTTTATTATCCTCATTATGATCTTGATCTTAGTCTTCCATGTCTCTAAGTTATCCATCCTTAATATCTTTCAAATCTTTCTCCTCCTCCATCATTTTAGCCTCTTTTAGATTGATCTTTCATACTTATAAAATTACAAGATCAAATTTAACTCTATCTTCTTCCTCCTATTGGTATATAAAAATAATCTTGACTATCACTTTTTTAAGGACTATAATAGTCAATTCCCCTAAGTGATCCACTATACTTGGATCACACAAAGGACTTAGGCTAGCTTTGTAGGTTACCTTAGATGGGAAAAATTAATCTATTTCAGATTCTTTTAAACATTGATGTCTTTGTTATCTCCCTTTGGTGATGTAACACTGAGATCTACCTCTTAGGTATAATCCAGGGTGGAGGGGTTATTGAGGTTCTATTTTATTCTCCATATAGGTTATATTTATTTTAAGAGGACATAATTTAGATTCATGTCTTAATCTTTGGCACATAGAAAAAAGGATGGCATATTTTCATATTTTATCATTTGAGACTAGTCTCTATATCTGGACAATAACTTGATAGAGGATGAGAGCTCCTTATCCATAAATATATTGAAAAAAATATAGAAAAAACCACTCTTCTCTAGGATTGAAGGTGATAAACTAGCTAAAAGATCTAACAATACCCATCAAAACCTCTTCTTCCCAAAATTTTAGTATAAGACTTGATAGATTGACCTAGATGGGTAGTTGATTGAAGTTTTCCTTCCCAAGACCCATGCCTAGTTTACATTTTTGTAATTATGGGGGGGGGGGGGGGTGCAGAAGGGTGGATTGACATAGAGGAGAAACCATGATTTTGTCTTGATGCAATGATATCTCACCTAAAAATATATTTAAAGTTATCCTCTTCTATCATTTCCCACTCAGTTGTTGTTTCATGTTCCTTGCCTTTTAAGAACAAGCCAAAGGGTGGATCCAACACAAGCTTTGAGCTACTAGTAGTGGTTATTGCAAGGATAGTCACTACCTACACTTTGATATCCTCTCATGCCCTAAACATGTCTTAATGTTAATCCACCATTAAAATTGAAGTGATTTACTCTAATAAATAATTTATTTAATATAAAAATAAATATTAACAAATATTTATTATTATTTTATGCAACATTAAAGAATTGGGTTAATTTTTTTGTACAATTTTTTGAAAAATTAATGCATTCTAAGGAAAATTATAATATTTTTTCATCATATAACTAATAAGGGTGGGCCCTATTCAATAAATCTTAGACTTATCTTTGGTTAGTAAACTTTGTCTATGCTTTATAATGCATTAATTTGTTGGACAAAAAAATAATTAAGAGAGTATTTTTGTAGTTCATCTAGTATAGAGAGAAATATTTCTAGGTAAACTTGTGTGAGTGAGTTTCATACGAATGTTTAGAATCATACTCGATAATCTATCATTATGATAAGAATATAATAATAGATAAGAGATCAAAAAATATGATATGAAACTTTGATATAAAAATCTCTCACATAATTTTATTTAGAAACATTTCTCTTTAAACCATTCATTGTAAAAATGGATCCTATATTCCCATGTAAGACTAATAATTAACTTTAATTTATATGTTTAACTTTAATTGATACGTCTAACAATCTACAATGTGTCAATTTTGGGAGATAATACTATGTTAAATTTTCTAAATCACTCATCTCTTTATTTTTAAAAAGGAGAATGTGTTTTCATTTATAATTTATACATTTAATTTATATTTATTTACTTTAATTGATTGTGTCAAAAGTTGAGCGATAATGGTATGTTAAATTTTATAAAGCACTTGTCTCTTTATCTTTAAAAGAATAATGCATTTTCATTTATATTTTTTACTTTAATTGATATGTTTAATAATCCATAATGTGTTAAAATTTTGGTGATAATTCTATATTAAACTATCTAAAACATTTTTCTCTTTTTAAAAAAAAAATGAGAACTTGTTTTCATTTATTTATTGTACATTTAATTTAATTTATGAAAATTTAAGTTTAAAAAAAGAAAGACACTTTTTTATTGCAAAAGTCAAGGACGTGTTTCTTAAGATAATTAAAAGATTCCTTGCATGGCACTTGTGGGGTTCTATATGATATCATACCTTTTCATCTTAAATTTTTTTTTAGATACTCCAAGTTTATTGTAATTTTGATAATTTCCCTTCTATTTTTTCTCACTTATCTACAGTTTGCTCTTTTAATTTTTTACTATATTTAAATATTATGAAATAATTTTGAGAATCAAATCTAAAAAAATTATTGGAATTTTATTCATTACATTTTAGTAATTATATATAATGGTTTCCTTAGAGTAATATAAGATGCACTTTTTTAAAATTAAAAATTATATAGATTGGTAAGTTGTTGTATAGTTACCTAATTATTCATGTAATTACATAATTGATAGCAACTTGAATGATATACTCAAATGTAAATTGGTCGAGAATATTTCTCATGAGATTAGAACCAAACTCGTGCCCCAACTTACCACTCTAACAAACCCTTATAAATTCCATATAAATAAAAACTAAATTTTGTAAATATACCTTATAAAAGATAAAAGGAGATTGAATAAATTATCAATAATTATATTGTGTTAGTGTAGAATTCAAGGTGATGCAAAATTATCCATATGAATTCAATTTGCATGTTAATGGGATAATAATTTGTAATTATGTTATGTGTTTAACCCTACAATTATATAGATTGTAGGGGGATAATAAACTATTTCTAAATTAGGCTAATTGGGTACTAAAATTAGATATAAACACATGAAAAATTTATTAAATTGAGATAGGCTAAAAATATTAAGTATAATTATGCTAGATATCGAAATAACAAAGAAGTAATATACTTAGCTTGTTCTAATACTAATGCAGTTTTGGATTTGAAACAAACATAAAGTAGAATGGAAGAGGATTCTGGAATAGTCTTCATATTTTAGATTAGATGCTTCTAGATTTGTAGACATTAGTGTCAACCCTATATGTTTGCATTGATGTTACAGTCTAAACCTGATGCAAGTATCCTATACACAATACTTATTAGAAAAAGATGCAACCACTTAGATTCTTCTATGTTTGTCTTCTCCTTCACTCTAGTGCATTCATATCTATGTCATAAATTGTAACTCATGAATTTCTAATATCCTGGTTTTCCATCTTCATAGTGACCCTAGGGAAAAATGGGTTAGTGGGCACATGGTGTCGAGTTGACCCTAAAGACCCCTTTTTCAATGAGCACTACCTACATAGCTAATATGCTAAAAAGGGCCTCAGACTGATGTAGTTATCCATTATGTATTGGCTTGTGTGTGAATCATGTAATATGCATAAATTAAGTACAATAGTGACCTAGCTTGTAACTTATCAAATATATCTCTTCAAATTATCTTTCAGTACTTTAGACCTATAAATATGTTTTCTCTATGACTGATATAAAAATAGGAGAAAATAGAGAAGATTTTCTCAATTGAATGATTTTGATAAGTTGTCTTGGTCTCTTTTGTTATTTTTCTAGGTTTATAATTAATGAGGGTTGATATTTTATTTATATCAATACCTTTGTAGAGTTTACTAACATTAAAGCACTTAGGCCAACCATTAGGATGTATTTAATTTGAAAATTCTATGAATTCAGGGCACTAGACACTTGTGTCAGGTTAGAACACTAACATCAACACATGCGTCTGTCCTAGACATTAGTGTCTAGGGCATAGGAAAGTAGGTATAAACTTAGAACTTTCATATATGGAAGATAATTAAGTTTTGAGAATTCTAGGTAAGATAAAAGGTATGGGTAATCAACATACAACTAGTTAGACTAAGATATAGACCAAGGGGCATAAGATAGAGTAGATATGAGACTTCAAAAAAAGGGAAAGGTCTAAAATTGAGTAGAATAACCAAGGTATAAGTTTTCCAAATATAAAATACTAAGGTGCTATATAATCCATAAAATAGTTTCTATATTTCCCCCTTTTAATCTCATAATGAAATTGAAGGTGTACCTGGGTGTGTATAATACACTTTGCCTTTCCTTTACTTCAACTTGAGTGTTTTACTATTAATTGACCTATAAAAAAGAGCATGTTAAAATACATAATCATTTCATATAATCTAGAATTGAAAGTATTTGAAAGTATTTAAAATTGAAAGAGAAAGGGTTAGGATTACACTTGTGTGTTGATGTAACCATCTTACCTATTGGCAAATTGATTTGAAAGATGTATCATTATAAGAATATAAAATTGAGATTAGGATAAATATATATAAATATTTAAATTTCATATATCTAAGGAGATAGAGAGAGATATTTTAAGGCACATGCCCCCAACCTTGGAGAAAATGTGACTTGCCTCTCAGCAATTGAGATTAATTCAGTAGTGCAATCCAATCATACTTATAACCTAGTGGGCATGAGTTAAAAATGTTAACTCATACCATAAAACTAGTAAGTTTATATGATACAATCAAGTCCAACCTAAAAACTTGGAAATATTGGTTAATTTAATCACCTCAACCATACTAAAATTGAAGCAACTACTATAGTAGGTTGGCTCAACATAGTCTATAAAAGTACATCCTCAATATTAATGCATAAAAGTACATCCTAGTGTGTGATGATAGTACTTGAGAGTGTTTTTACATATAAAATTTATTTGTATTTTTAAATATTAGGTGCACATTGCATATCATATGCAACTTATATATGTCTCATGCTGAAACTATGTATAACAATGGTATCAATGTATAGAATTTTACCACAATTATGAATTTGACTTATATAACTGTGTGATTTGGCCAATTTGTAAAATAAGTGTAGATAACATGATTATAAATAATTACCCCAATATATATAGATAAAAATTAAAACATAAATAAATACCAATGTGGAGGACATGTTTCCAAAACATGCCCCCACTACAATCTAGAGATGTTGAATACTAAATAAGTGTGGATAACATGCTTCCAAAGCATGTCCCCAATTCAAATGGAAACTATGAATGTGTGTAATCCATTCCTATATGACGTTACCCATTTAATATTAAAAATTATATAAGTACCATATACTAAACAAGTCTAGAGAACATGCTTCTAAAGCATGCACCCACTGAATCTAAAAGTGTGCCAAATGTGAAGAACATGTATTTATGATATGCCCCCCTTTTGATGTGAGGTAATAATATAAATTAATAGTTAAATCTTCTCAAAATATTAATATAATTTTATAATTTATGAATGGAACCATGTATCATATAGAAGGAACATGTCTAGGTAGATATAACATCGATACACATAAAACAATGTGATCACATGAAGGCCTAAGATGCATGAGAAAGATCATGGTAACATATAGATATTAAAGTAAAATATCAATAAATAAATAAATCACACACACAATAGAACTAAAAATCAATTTAAAAGGCAATGGTCCAAGGAGACCTCAAATAAAGGACATGTTTAAATTCCTCATAATCAAAGGGACATGACTTAGTCAAATGTCCATAAAATCAAGGATTGAATATTCAAATGTCCATAAAATAGTCAATGACATGTTCAAATGTAAAATAAATTACACATAGTTATGGGGGATATAAATAAAGGATCATATTCAAATGTTTGAATAATAAAGACAATAGCAAGGGAAGACACTCAAGGAAGTGCATATAGGAAAACATAAGCAACCAACATAAACCTATCATAGTAACTCATGGACTAAATATGTTCGTAAAAAATATCAATGAATATCATATAAAGTACCCTATGTAATATATAATCATGGATAAATTCATGTGTAAGTACGTATATGAGCTCAAAACATGATAATGTAAAGTGACCATAGAATGATATAACCTATATGTATTATGATCATAGAGGTGGATGGCCCCAATGTTCATATAGCATGAGTAGAGAAAAGAACCAACATCTAAAATAGGAATAGATCATGTATCTTTGTATGCCTGTATCATGCTCAAGTATAAGCATGACACATATATGTAGAATTAACTGATATGAAATCCATTAACATGGACCTAACACATATATGTCAAGGAGCTAATATAGTATGTAGATGTCAAAAAATGTTTTTATATTTTTGAATGTTTTTGGTATTTTTGGTATTTTTGGAATATGAAAGGGAAAGGTTATCCTATGATCCCATCCAAAGGGTGATCATAAATATCTCCCCACTATGAACATGGTGTAATAATCTGTTGACAATATCAAGGAACATTTATAGGTGAAATATCTATCACTCTCATGTTTGTAATGATTTTCTTATGTAAAATATGATTATATGGTCTTGGATAAATAGTAGGATTAATAGGAGTAGGGGTTTTTGTAACCCATCATTGAGTGATATAAAGTTTCCTTGGAATACTAGTAATAGGAACATTTTTAGGTGATTTGAATATCTACACATATTATATAATAGATGAGGATTCCATAGAATCCATTATATGTCTCTAATGTAATGGTCTATCAAGTATTAGCCACCTAGTAAAGGAAATTTATTATTTTTTACCCTTTTGTAATTGATTAACCTTAGTAGGTTTTATGGTTAACTACCTAGGTATAAGTTTATTTTGTTTAAGAGGATACTCATATAGTATTCTATAAGTTGTAATTACTAGATTGGCATGAATTTATTTAACACACCCATGCACTGTAGAAGGTACTGCTCAAAGTATATAGATCAAAGGTATTCCTGATAACATATCAAATATTCTCATGGAAGGTATAAATAAAAAGGTATTAACCACATGTCTGGGACTAACCTATAAAGGTAGTTTAATCTCACCAAAAACCTTCTGAGAAGTCCCATTGATTGATCTAACTAATCTAGTATAAGGATGCAAATCATGATGAGTATAACCCAAGTGTGTAAGTAATTTCATGGTGTAAACATTATCTATTTCACCATTATCAATCATAACATTTCATATAGGGTTTTTATCAAGGTATGCTTGAATGAATAAAGAATGAATATTAGAGTCATCATCCTTAATCTCACTATCATCAAATAAATAGAGGGTATCTAAACCATAGGAGGTATATATTATTTATAATTACTAATAATCCTATCTCATGGGTGACCATAATGTGATGGAAGAGGATGTGCATTATATTCCATTTCCATTTATGGCTCTTTCTTATAATGGTCTTGCAAAGGACTGTTAAATATTTTATATTTTTTGTGATCACCAAGTTTTGAACCTGATTCCTTGGGAGGATCATCAAATGTAATTTTTTGGTCATTAATAAGGCCTTGGAGCTTATTCTTCAAGGTAAAACATCTATTCTTAGAATGTCGTAGTCCTTGGTGTCAATCAAAATAAACATTTGCATCATATCGTTTGGGTACAAGTATATTTATATTAACATCTATAGGATGAGGGAGAGATATAATATGACACTCTATTTATTATGGGAGTAATGTAGTGGGAAACCCTAGTAAGTGTGTAAATTAATTTTTGGGATTTATATTATTAATCAAGGGGATGTAAACATGGTTTGATTAGTAATAGGCATTGAAACTAGTATTTGAGTTGAGATAATTGATAATTCTATAGTATATGTAGCAATAATCATTTTAGGAAATAAAGATTTAAACACATAACCTATGCTCCCATTAGAATTATTAAATAGTAATGTGTCCAAGGGGAGGCATGTTTCAACTATACTTTTTTAATGTTTTGTTTCCAATATAGTTTTTAGGATCTCATCAAGATATTCAGGGTTTTGATGAATATGCTTGTAAAACAATGCAATTTCTTGCACTTGCTCATGGTATATTTTCTCATGTTCATTGGTTTCATTAGACTCATGGTTTTCATTATTAGAATCTTATTCTATGATAATCTCATTAGTATGGTTTTCATTCTCAACATTGGTATCATCGTGATCCATAGGATTATGCCTATCATTGGTTTGAGTCATCTTAGGTGGTGGGAGAGGAAGCTTAATGTGTTGAATAGGCACATCTCACAATCTAGGGAGGTTTCCTACAAAATAATATAAGTAGGAAATGAAAAATTATAACAATTTGAAACCCTAACTAACTAAAAATCCTAAGAATCAGAAATGTTTACATTCATATGAATCACGTTCACCAAATATTTAACCCTAAAATTGTATATATTGTGGGGAATATATGGTTATAGGGGAAAATATAGTTTAGGGAACAAGGATGATAAACTATCTCTAAAGTAGTCCAATTAGGTGCTAAAATTAGATATAAACATATTCTAAATTTATTAAATTGAGATAGGCTAAAAATAGTAAGTACAACTATACTATATATGGAAATGATAAATAATTAATGTACTTAGCTTGTTATGATGCTAATGCATTTATATATTTTAAAGAGGAAGAAATTAGATTAGAAGAGGATTATGGAAAAATCATCAGATTCTAGATTGGATGCTTCTAGAGCTACGAACACTAGTGTCATTTATGGATAGTTACCTCAATGTTATTGTCTAAACCTAACATAGGTGTATTTTATGGATATTTATTGGAAAAGGATATAACCACTTGGATGATTTTAGGTTTATATTCAAATTCACTCTAATGTATTTAGATATGGGTCATGGACTATCACTCCTCATGAATTTGATAAACCATATTTATCCATCTTCATAGTAACCCTAGGAAAAAATGGGTTAGTGAGCACATGGTGTAGAGATGACCCTAAAGACTCCTCTATCAATGAGCACATGGTGTAGATATTCCATAACTAATACTCTAAAGATGGCCTCTAATTGATGTAGTTATCCCCTATGTGTTGGATTATTTTTTAATCATGTAATATGTGCAAAATAAGTACAATAATCACCTAGATTGTAACTTGGAAAATATAGATATTGGACTACTCCTTGAGTAATTTAGACCTATAGATGTGTTTTCATTATTATTGATATGGAAATAGGATAAAATAGGGAAACTTTGATCAATTGATTGATTGAATGATTTTGATAAGTTGCCTTGGACTCTTTTGGTCTTTTTATAGGTTCAAAATGAATGAGGGTTGATCTTGTATTTATATCAATCCCTTTGGAGAAGTAACTCACATTAAATCACTTAAGATAACCATTAATATATGATTCATTTATAGATTATATGACTTTAGGGAACTGGACACTTATTTTAGGTCAGGACACTAGCATTGGCATAGGTGTTTGTATTGAGAACCAATGTATCGAGAGAAGGAAAGTAGGTACAAACTTATAACCTACAAAGGTGGAAGATAAGTAGGTTTTAATCACTATGGGAAAGATATAAGGTTTGGGTCATCAACATAAGAGTGGTCAGACTAATAGATAATCCAAGGGCCACAAGATAAAATAGATGTAAGACTTCAGAAAGTGGGAAAGGTCCAAAACTAAGAGGACCAACCATGGTCTAAGTTTGCCAAGTATACAAGATTGAGGTGATATATAATTCATAAAATAGTGTCCAAATTATGTAAGTTTTTCATTTTAGTATATCTAAGATATTGCTTCCAACTTTTTAATTTTTTTCGATAAATGAAATAAACTAAGTATTATTTCCCCATCTCAAGTGGTGTATCCTTCAATAACTCATCTTGGCATGCCTATGGGATTTTTAATCAAGAATTGATGCAAGGATTTTTAATAAAGCATTGATGTAGGGTTTAAAGTGGTTCAAACTTAGGTAAAATGAAAGAAACATGTTTTCATGAAAGTTCCTGGTGTTTCTTCACCATCACTCTCTTTTATTCTAGATTACATTTGGATCAATTATTTTTTATGGGATTTATTTGTGACAATGATAATATTTATTTGACTAATATTTTCTACTTGGATGTGATTGGTGTTGGTGATGATCCTTGATTTCATATAGAAATCATATGGTTGTTATATGTGTTTTTATCATTTATTACTTTTATATAGGGTACTAATTTTTAGTTCATGGCTCTCAACTAGTCATGTTTGGTTGTTTTACTTGGGCAATTGATTTAGGTCCCATGAGGAATGTGGTGGACAACCTCACTAAATTAATTTAATGGGTTTTATGCAAAATTGATTTTGAATGATAAAATTTGAAGATACGTCAAAGTGCAATAAGAAAAGGAAAGAGAAGAGAGGAATAATGGACACTAGATGTGTAACTGTAAAAACAAAGTTTATTATGCTAAGTTGTATATGATATGAGATATCATATGTATGATGTTTACATACTCCCTATCTTCATTCTAACTAACTAGAAACAATGGAAATGTACATTAATATATAAAGGAGGAATATGAAGTGATAGTTGGATTGTTATAATGGCTATTAACGACTAATTTACAACTAATCATTATACTAATGACTTATTTTGACATTAATTATCAAGATGCATGGTATAGTACTAACACTACAAGATATGTATGGTATGGAAAAATAGGAGTTAAGATTTCTCATTTGGCCCATGTGCATTGGAGATGATGTTGAAGTTGTTGGTGAAACCATAATAAATTTAAAGCAACACCTAGATATTATAAGTTAGATTGATGATGCAAGTCCTCCTGGATCACTCTCCCCTCCTGGAATAATTATGGTCCCCATTTCATGTAGTTTAAAAATAATATATGGAAATAAATTAGAAACTTGCACTTATGTAAACCATTTTCCCTATGAAAGTAGTTTACTTGATTTGATGATCTAAAATAGGATATCTTGTTGATGTGTCCATTTGATGTCAATGAATAGATTTTATTCTACTATTTTTCTAAAATTAGGATTGATATCTACTTGTTGAAGAGTCTCTACAAAATATAAAATATCCAATATAGGTGGAAATTAATGGCACAACAGTTATAAATTGAAAACTAAAAGTAACCCAAGGTAAAATGAAGATTAAGATTAAAATAATTACATATTAATTTATTGGTGATGGTATAGGGACTGCACTAAAGTGGATGAAGCTTGTGGTATGGTCATATAAGTCTTTCTTTCTATAGGTGTATACATACTCAATCACCAACCTAGAAGGTGTGGGGTGTTTAATGCTTATCATGGTCCTACTTATAATTGGCATTTAACTAACACATAATGGTTTTAATTTATTGAATGTGATAAATGAATAGAAAATTTCTATCAATTTCCTTTTAATATGAAAGAGTTGTTTTTTTAATATTGGTACAAGGTAATTAATGTTAATGGGAGACAAAGGCTGGAAACCCAAACAAACCTCAAAAAGGGTTGTGTGTTTTAGAGTTGTATAAAGGTTTGATGTATTTATTATAAATTAAAGGAATAATTTCATTAAAAATTCACATTGATTCTTCAAATTGTACATTCTAATAAGATGCACCATCATCCTATTTACCACTTTTGTTCATTTATCAATCTAGGGATGGAACATGGCAGAATTGTTTAACTTTGTGTCTATCCTAGGCCAAATCATAGATAAGATAGTATTTTAAATTCCAAAGTGGATCCAAACTTATTGAAATCATAGATGAGTTATCTATATAGTTTTTATTACATTTTTACAAGGTACACAAATTTCTATCTCGAAGAACCTATCAATTGTTATATAAAAATAATCATTATGATTTTTGGTATTAGGGTATATTGAGAGTAATTCAATGGCAACATATTCACATGGTATCTTTGGAACTGATATATGGGTATACAAACCTTGATCCTTGGTAACTAGTTTAGAAATTACAAATGTGATTCAAGACTTGATGTATTTCACAACATTTGGCCTAATGTGTGGATAAAAGAAGTGATTTTATAACACCAAAAGGTTATTTCCAACTCTAACATTTATGAAAACTTACTAAAAATGAGAATCCCATATTAATTTATGTCTCTCTACCTTATGTGGTACACATAAGCACCCAAGATGATATATAAGTCCATCTTACAAGTATAACTATGAAACTTGACTGCAGGAAAGAAATTTTGATAGATTATTTCAAAATCTAGGTTAAATGGAAACAATTTTGGGCATGTGTTTACTTCATGTCCACATGTTTCAAGATCAAAAAATACATATTTAACTATAGGTTGTCTCAAAAAATCTAATACTAGATTGGTAATTTACTTTTTATGATTAATGTTCAAAAATGGAATTGTTAAAGATAGCAAGACCATTTATGATGCTTCTCTTTTTATAAATTATTATAATATAAAATAAATAAAATGGCTTGTAATTTATGTGGATCATAGTTTCCTTTACCAAGATATAATGACTTAAATTCTTACATTCTCAAACAATAAAATAAACCCGATGATCATAGATTAGGTGTTTCCTTACTAGCATAGTGAATGTTTCATTATGGTAAGCATCTAGATGAACATGTTGAATGAGGATTATTGTTGTAGGATCATTATAGTAGAATCAACAATATTAAATCACTAAGAAAGGCTAAGTTTCATTTTGTGAAGAATCTAACTTGGAAGTCATAAATGCTCAAAGGTTTGAGTGTAGAAGTTATATGGCCTTTATTTGCACAAGATGAATGAGATAAGATTACAAAGGATGAACTACATTCATAGTTCATAGGTTTAGGAAGAATTTTGTGCATAAACATGAATAAATACTTAATGCCATGAAAAGTACCTCAAATTCATTGTGTGTGAAATAAAGTGGCACACAAATAAATGGAGTGAATTGGATGTGTCAAAATAAATATTATAATTTTTTGGCTAAGGCATGAAGTGCATAAGAGGAAGATTATTGCTAAAATATTGGAGCAAAAGATGACTAATGGGATATATGCACATGAGAGAACTAGTGAAAAATAAGATTTTTTAGGATTCATGAGTGAAACAAAGTCCAAAGGGAATTCTAGCATAAAGATTATTGGAATGTTCTAGGTAGTGTATGGACAAAGTCAAAACATGTCATTTTTGTCAAAGGCTTGGTTTGTGCAAGGTTGATCATGCTTAGTTATGTAAGGTCACATATTATAAACTTATCAAAATAATGAACCTCACATGAAAGAGGTCACACACAATAAATGTGAAAATATAATATTGCACAAGGAAACCACTAGCCACAAACATAAAAATAGATCCAATGCATAGAATAAAGGACATATTGACATAACATCAAGGGTGTGATAGGGTGTTAGTTACACAAGTTAAAACATGGGCCTAAAAATAAATCATTAACCCTATAAATACTATAAGTCTCTAAGGTAAGAAAAGAGGAATTCAAATTAAAATTATAACCACCTAAATGGGTAGTTTAGACACCACCATAACTAAATCTCTATTAGATGTAGAATGGATCTTGCTAAAACCTCAAAGTATGTAGGATAAACACATGTGCAAAGTGTTTGATTTTTTCTTTTATGTAGTTTTATACTATTAGGCCTTGAAAGTATAAATGGATAATTTGAGAATGTGAAGAGTCTCTCATTTTGGTTCTTGTAAGGTTGGAAGGTGAAGAGACATCAAGACTGTAAAAGACTATAAATAGTACTTCAATGTAATATAATCTAGTGTGATGTGTTGATAGAGATTAATATATAATATCCTATTATGGTTTACCCATATTTTATTTTATGTATGGTGTATGCACAGTTGAGTTCTTTGTTTTGCTTTATTCTATAATCTGATGCAATATGAATAATGGCCTTATTTTTTATATAGATGTTACAACATAATTTATATATAATTTAATATGTTGAATGTGATCTATACAATTTTCCATCTCTTTTTTACCTATTATGCTCTCCACTGCACAAGTTATCCTTTTAATTAGGATGTTCTAGTGAAACTCCAAGAACATCTTATAACAATGGTATGGTGATCATGGAACCAAATTGGATGAACTATGCGAAGATGGTTGATAAGGCTAAGAGTCATAAAATGATGGATAGATGAGAGAACTAAAAATTTTGTAGAGGAAAAAGTGTGAAGAGTCAAAAATACTATAGAGGAGATTGTCCAAGAACACATCTATGGTGAAATATATGAATTTTTTTGGTACAAATTTCTTGAATTGTTAGTTGTGTGGCTAGTTAGATTAGAGTAATATTACTTTAGTTCAAGGAGAACATAATTTATAAATTAGATTGAGGACAAGATAGAGAGATTATGTATTATAGATACTGATTGATCCTGAGTAGTAGATTAATGGAGAAAGACTATAATAGATGGTTATATCATAGATTTCATAGTAGAAGGATACATAGCTTTTGAGACTATGTAAGATCAAGTTGTTCAAAGAATCAGAGGGAAGTTTTTATAGTGACTACCTTTGTTGATCAAAATGTTGGTTTTGGAAAAGGCTATGGTGCCTACTCTATCCAACATGGAGTAATCACTTCAGGTACCATGGGGATGCATGAAAGAGAAAGATAATGATTAGGAGATAAGTAAGAGGAAATTGAATCTGATCCTAAAAAATGGAGGGTGAAAATAATATGAGTAAAAATAAAATTATGGGACTTGAGAAAGAGTTATGATAACAAATAAGATGGAATAAGAAACCTGACCCTCAAGTAATTGTGATCAGGGCTAAAAGTAAAGTATAAGTTGATAGAAATGGAAAAGTGCAAGATAAAGATGAATGAGATGAAAGGTTATTAAAAAAAGGTACAAAAGCTATTAAAAAAAGAAGGGTATGTTGAATATAAGGAAAGGCTAGATGAGAAAGAAGATGTTGAGGTAGAGCAGTTAGAAAATAGAGGTAGGTCACAATTAATTGAGGGGATTTTCATTAGAACCAGAAGGAAAGTTCCTAGGAAGATGTTAAATTTTAAGTTATTACTATTATAGGTTCAAGTTTAAATCAAGAAGCTGGAAATAAATGTTATTCACTTCAAAATTATGCATCCCTCAAGCCCACTTTATTTATAGAAAGAAAAAAAAGTTTAGAGAGAGAAGTTGACTTAGGATGGTTTGATTCTTTTACTAATTTTTTTGGAATTATTAGTATAGAAACCAAATGGGTGTTACAAATAAATAATCTACATGAGGCAAAATTTTTGGTTACTCCTGGAAAGGATAATGCAAAGAAACCTATAGGCAAAGTAACCACTACATAGTCTCCCAACTACGCAACTACCGGTACACATATATCACTAGTTATAGTTACTAATATTCAAACACTTATAACAATAGCTAAAAATCCTTTGAATATGACACTTCATGTAGGTATGTATGCACCTTTAATTTTTTATGATGAATCTTTTTATCTAGAATAGTACTAG
Source organism: Torreya grandis (assembly GCA_037957365.1). NCBI lineage: Eukaryota > Viridiplantae > Streptophyta > Pinopsida > Cupressales > Taxaceae > Torreya > Torreya grandis. Next base: position 5,402,076 of record JARHVA010000239.1, on the reverse strand, counting down.
TCACATACGAGATGAAATGGGTTGTAAAAGGAGTCACATTAGATGATGTGAAGAAATGTGAACTCATAGGAGCTTTAGGAGGATGTGATTTAGAGTTTAATTTTAAAATATATGTCAATACCTTAGGTTTAAAACAACTCAAAGATTTTTTAATAGCAAAATTCAAAGTAAAAAAAATGCTCCAATCAGTTGATCCAAAATCTAAAAGAGATTCAACAAAAATCAATAGAAATGGTTAGAGAGTATAATCATAGGTTCTTTGATGTAATGAATAAAATTAATTTTATTCTTGAAGATAAATATAAGGCTTCTTGGTTCATATAATGTATATGACCTATAATAAGGTTCACTATCGTGTAAACCTAGTTCTCCACCAAAGCTGATGCTCGATCTGCTATCCTTAGGGTTGAGCAGATAGAAGAATATGCAGATCTTCCCTCAACAAGATCAAAAGTAGAAGCTAAGATTGATGCTTTCATGAGGATGATGAATGAAATGCATGAAAATGACTATCCTAAATTAGTCTTATGATATGTAGAGTGTGTTCACGAGGGACATCGTAAGAATGATTTCTCAATAATCAAAACCAAATTTTATGAACTTTGTAGGGTAGTGGGACATCCTACATCCAAATGCCATCTTCTTCAGAAATATATTAAGAAATAACATATAATGTGTTGTAATTTTTATAAATCTACAAATTATGATGAGAATAGTTATCATGCATTTCAAGAGTTAAAGTAAAATATAAATAATAACATCTTTGCAATCATAGCCCAAAAAATACCCTCTATGAAGCAAGTAATTCTAGGACTATATGTGGATGACTAATGCAACTCAAGGTAGCCTAGGATGGGTGCCTTCATCACCACAATATCAGATGCCATCATCACCATAGTACTAACCAAAAGGCCTAGGTAGCTATAATAATACATCGTCTCCATCATATCAATATTTTGGTTAGTATGTGCAACCATATAACAGAATGAATCTTCAAAAAAATCAAGAAACTTGGACCCCAATTTCTCTTTGGATTCAGTATAGGGGATATGATGTGCAGATAAATCATTAAGAAGGATATAATGGACAATAATCCCAAGGTTGAGGATATCAATAAAATAGAGGAGGTTATAAAGGAGGATATTGGGGAGGATATCAAGGTAAATATCAAGGAGGTTGCAATAATGATCATCAATAAAATTGATTGCCCATGCAATGTTATCTATGCGTTGTATATAATCATTATGCAAATAATTGTCTCATAAATCCCCAAAGGCAAGTTTATTATGTATATTAAAAGATCAAAGGTCAATATAATATAGAAGACTGCCCTATTCTTAAAAAAAAATAAAGGAGAAGCCAATGCACAACGTAAACATGTTTAATGCATAGCTAAATTAAAATGCATTTTTGAAAGCCATCAAAATACAATAAAGGGATAAACAAGGGTTACCTCTATTAGAGATTCCTCAGGATCTAGGTATTAGAAAATTTTAGCATGATAGATATCTAACCCTATAATTGAAAATAATTTAAAGCATTAAGTTGCACAAGGATTATAGGAAATACAAAAAAACTAGCTTTTAATGAGGATAACACTGCTATTGATGCTCAAATATATGGGAAAATTGTTTGAATCTTGTATAAAAAGGGCATTATGACCATCTTGACAAATCTAATGAAACTACTCAACACATTACGTAATGAGGATATATCTTAGAATATCGTGAACCTCCTTCACAATCTTTTGGAATGTGGATAGTAAGGATAGACAAAGGCTGACAAAGTAATTTGGTACATCAAGACCAAGAATCCTTAAGATGTGGATTCATGACTAAACATTGAGTTGGCTAGATACAAAATATAAAATGTAGTATTTAACTTTGGCATTATCATTAACATGATTCCTCACTCCACATGGAAAGCCATTGGCTGACCAACTCTGAGTTATAATCTAATAACATTAATCTTTTTAGATTATGATAGAGTCGAGCCTATTGACTGAATAGAGGATGTTAAAATTAAGGTATTTGAACTTAGCTTGTGAGGAGACTTAGAGGTAATTGACATGAAGATAGTAGATATCCATTACCCTACTATAATCAGTAAGAAATGGGCCTACAATGGCCAAATCACTATTAATACTATGTATAATTAGTTATAAGCACATTAAAAATATAAAATAGTAGTCATACCTCTTAACAAATCTAAACAAAAGCCATATATCATTCCTAACTAGAATCTCCTTATGATGATGGAGATAATAATTGGTTTAAGGTGGGGACAAATGAAAGGAAAATTAGGATGCACACTGTTGAATGTCAAAAGTGGAATCCTAGTACTGCACAATAGGAACAACCACTGGTATTTAAATGAGTTATCAGAAATTCACTGGTCATATAGGTTCAAATTAAAGAATATTTTTCTCCTTCAATATGTTCACCAACAAGATATGAGGTATAATTTTTGTATAATAATACTACAACCATGATGGATTAAATTAAACCTACCCTTGAAGGATTCCTACCCTAAGATTCAGCATCATTCAGAAGTGGTGACGTGGATGCACATATCATAAATTGGTCTTGTAGAGATAATGAGTTGAAATATATGTGCATGGTGTTCATTGTAGAACACGTAATACCATAGTATTTTATGACTGAGGATCTTAATCCATTTATCTTAAGGCTTGAAAACCATGTACCAAAGGTATAAAATGAGTCAGTGCACTTAGTTATGCACTGAAAGGAATTAATTCAACATGGTGGGATGTGTATAGAAACATAGATATACATTGGGAAGATACCTATGAAATCTTTCATGTAAGGTTTTAGCTACCAACCAATTTTAAATTATAATGGCCCTTTCTTAAAGAGGGCTAATGTCCCAAATTGCATCCATTAGTGTGTTGAAATATGGACTACACAGGGAGTAGATCCTCAATATTAGGCACACATATTTAGTCATACTTTTTCACCTCTTCCTACATCTTGGTACATGCATCAAGTGCATAGAAGAAAAACTAAACACTGACTGCAAATTCCATAGGATTTTATCCAAACTTTTGTATTTTAAGATAAAAATCCTCTAGTAAATAATGCCTTGTTAAATATCAATTTTTTTTTGTATCACAGATGGGAAAAATATTTAACAAATGTTACTAAATCATCTTCACATTAAGAAGCTGCACAAGACATAGATTTTGCATTATGCAATTAAAAAACTAATAAAAAAGAACAAATCTAGATTCATCCATATAATAGCATAAATAATGATCTGATAGAGTTTAGTGATAGTGAGAATGATGGGGATCTTGATTTATAAGGGTTATTTGAACTATAGTGTGAGGAGGAGCCTAAACTAGCACAAAGTGTAGAGCAGGTTGAAGAAGAGAAGTTGCATAATATTGACATCCCACAATGGGAAGGTAAACACATTTTATAGGATACTATGCCTAGTGAATAAAAAAATATATATTAGGAATTGTTGTGGAAGATGCAAGGAAATATTAGAACAAAAGTGACCCCTAAGCTTGCATTAGTGGGAGACTAGTTGGGGCAAGAACACATCTTCAAAGCCCTACAATTATTATGAGATTACGAACATGTGTTTCCAAGTAAATTTTTAGAGTCAAAGGCATAGATCCATCCTTAGGTGAGATGCATATTGAGATAAAAGAGTGCACATGCTTAAATAGAAAGAGACCATAAAGACTCAATCTTAACATGAAAACTAAATTAAACGCTGAATTGGATCAAATGCAAGAATATAGAATTATTTATCTATTTGAGAAGGTAGAATGGGTGAGCCCCATGGTGGTACAACCTAAGAATATGGGATAAATATGCATGTGTGGATATTACTATGCACTCAATGATGCTTGTGTCAATGATCCATTTCCTATCCCTTTTACTGATGAAGTACTTGAATATGTCACTTGACATGAGGTATATTCCTTCACATATGATTTTAGTGGATACCACCAATTTCTAATTTCCAAAGAAGATCAAGCTAAAAATACCTTTGCTATTAAATGGGGGTCATTCACATATAAGGTAATACCATTTAGTTTAAATAATTCACCTGCTATCATATCTAGGGTTGTGGTAAATGCATTTAAATATTTTATTCATGATTTAATAAAAGTGTATCTAGATGAATTGTTAGTCTTTTATTTGTTTAAAGATCACTTGTCAAAGATCAAATTGATGTTAGAGCAATGCAGAGCTTTGCACATCACCTTAAATTTAAAGAAATGTCTATTTTAAAACATTTTGGTGTTTTTTGGGTCACATAGTGTGTAATTATGGAATTATAGTTGATCCAACTAAAATTTTTGTTCTAATAGGAATTCCACCTCCTATAAATTGAAAAAAAGTGTGTACCTTTCTAGGTCATACTGGCTATTATAGGAAATTCATAAAAGGATATGTAACTATATCAATAGCCATGGAAAATCTACTATGCAAAGACTAATGGACATCTGAGTGTCAAACAACATTTATTGAGTTAAATCAAAGGTTGGTAACAACACCCATCTTGGTATTTCATTACTATAAAAAACCATTTCATGTACATGTCAATGCTTCAAACACTGCAATAGGAGACATCTTAACATAAATAGGTGAAGGTGGGATAGACCATATAATACATTTTTCAAGTAGGAAACTCTCCACTGTAAAAAATTAATTACACAACCACCGAGAGAGAATCACTCACCATGGTATTTACATTACAAAAATTCAAGCATTACTTTTTGGCTACTCATTTTAATTCTTCACAGATCACCAAGCAATATGATACTTAGTCAATAAACCAATGCTAGGGGGAAGGATCTCTAGGTGATTGATGCTCTTCCAATAATTCCAATTTTGAATCAATGTGAAACCAAGATGGGAGAATTTGGGGATAGATCATCTTAGTAGACTACACAAAAGGGAAGAACCAGAGGAACTTGAAGACGATTCTCCTAATGTGCACCTATTTTGAACTTTTATAGTTCTAGATAACATGGAGGAGATTTCAAACTTCTTAGAACAAGGAACTTTTCCTACACATTATATAGAGAGGGATAAGAAATATAGGGTTACTAGAGCTTTATCATATATCCTTATTAATGGTTTCTTGTACAAGCTGGGTAAAGATGATGTATCGTGTAGGGTAGCTCTAGAACATGAGAGACCCTAATTACTATAAGAAGCTCACTAAGGCATTAAATTAGGACACTTCATAGGATATGCTAATGATATTAAAATACTTTAGAGTAGGTTATGGTGGTCTACACTTTTTTAGGATGTGCATAGAGTTTCTAAACACTATGACATCTATCAACAAATGGGTAAGCCTAATTAGAGAGATGAAATGCATTTGGTTCATATGATTGTAGATAAATTTTCAAATAATGGGGAATTAATTTTTTCAAACCTATATATCCCCAAAGTAAGCAAAGTCCTACCAGATACATTATCACATCAACTGACTATTTCACAAAATGGGTAGAAGCTATTGCTACTCCAAGCTATGGTGCAAAGGATGTTGCTAATTTATTATAGGAAAACATTATCATATGGTTTGGATGTCTATTTAAGATGGTAAGTGATATAAGCATGCAATTTCTCAATAATACTATAATACTCTAACAAAATAATTCATGATATCACACCACAAAAGTATAGCTTAGCATCTGTAGGCAAATGAATAGGCATAAGCATCATATAAAATTTTAGGTAAGATGCTGACAAAAAATTTCAACATCCAAAGAGATGATTGGGAAGATCTCATTCCTAAAATTCTATGGGACTATTTCACACATTACAAGTGATCCATTAGATTTATGCCCTTCCAATTAGTAGATGACATTGAGATAGTAATGCCTATGGAGTACATTACACCTAGTCTATGTATTGTAATAATCATGTGGTTAAGGTATCAAGACTCATTAAGGGCATGATTTTTGGATATCACTAAGATGTAATAATATAGGGTAATAGCATGGTGGACCCAAAAAATTATTAAACAAAGTTAGAAAGCATGGCATGATCATAATCTGTGATCTAAGCAATTCTACTTGGATCAAAATGTATTGCTTTATGAAAGCATATTTAAAGCATTCCTAGGAAAGTTGTGCATACAATGGAAGGGACAATATATCATTCATGAAGTATCACTATAAGCTACCATAGTGCTAAAATATTTATAGGGAACCATTTTACCATAGTGAATTAATCATTGTAGGCTTAATCCATATCATCTTTAATCTTTATCATACTACTAAAAATTGAATGGGTGATGAGTAACACCATGTAGTTAGTATTTTATTTAATGTTTGTTGTTTTATATTTTTTTCCATAGGTTAGAATGTTTATTAGTTTTTGTGTTGCTAAAAAACACATCATAACTACTACAACCAGATCTCATCATAGGATTTAACCACCTGGATGAGATAGCTCACCTAGGATAGTTGGCCACCACTACACCAAACATGGTAATTAAGTTTGGGAAGGTGGTGAAAAGATAGGTATGATAAATGAAATGAAAATGGTCATTTTAGACCATTAATAACATATCATCTCAAAAAATTACATCATTTTTGAATTAGATTTTCTAATAACATGACAAGTGGATACATATAATAAATTGATTAAATGATGGGACATCTACTCATTAGAAATAACTGCTAGAGCTAAAATCACACAACCTAGGCACCAAACATCCTTGTCAATACAATTTCCATCATCTAATAGTAAATTCAAAGATAACATTCATGCACATGCAATTAATGCATATAAAGGAGGTAGTAACATGAATTTGGAAACCAAAAAACTATAAAAGAAAGACACATACACAATGAGAAGCTATTACATTCTTTAGATAGCACAAGATTTTTGTGATCACCCTTTTAATTATCTATTTGAAAATAGATCACATACTAGAGTACACTTCCTCAAATTAATAAATAAATTTATTCATTCATATATTCATGGATTGATGTTAACTATTGATCCTACTAATTGAGGCTCAAAAAGAAGAAATGGGAATAGGGTTAGGAATTTGACAAATAAATTACAATGATCTAGAGCCTTTCAATTTAATCAATGGTGAATAAGCCACTCTATTTTCTCCAAAATCTCAGCCAACAATAAAACCAAGAACTCTAACACTACAACATCCACTTAATAGTACTAACATTTAAAGGTTGATCAAGATACTTACCTTCGACCAGTTAGATGAATTCATGATAACATTAATGAGTCAGTATAAGCAAGGTGTTATTCATCTAGGTGAAGAAATTACCATCTGGATTAATGCGTACTCAATGTCAATAGCAATTAACCTACCCAATTGGGGTAAATATCTAATGAAATATAAGTCTATAGCACCACCACTACATTCAGATATTAGAGAATAATACACTACTAAGGAAGGAAGAGAAACCCCTATTGATTTAATTATGGATGCTTCATTGCACATCATGGTCTATTGTATTACTAAGAGGTTTTAGAAAATCAAAAAACATGAAAATAAAATAATGGCAGGCATAATTGATATGGCTTACTGAATAACGGAGCTGAATGAAGATTTTAATTAGATTGAATTTTTGGCCACCGAGATCACTAATAATATCAAGAACTATGTAGACCTTTAAATATCAATTCTTAGTCCTATTATTATGTTTCACTTAGTGGAAGTCACCCTTAGGGATAGTAAATGTCACTACCATTTTTTGGCTAAGTAATGTATTTGCAAGCATTACATGGACTAAAATTAAATGGCATTATGAATAATTACTGTTGTTTAATGCATGGTGGTTGGAAGCCCTTGCACTAATTTGATCACATCCTAAGATTTTATAGGATGTCATATAGTATTTGGGTTAACATGCATCTATTACCAAGATACACAATGGCACCCAAATAAAGGTACATGAAATGGCTAACCCTATTGTCACTCTAATACTATTATTCATTTTTTTGGTTGAAGCAAAATTTTAAGTCTATCATAAAAAGCCTTATCTACTAGGTTCATACCTCTAATATAAACCATTCTTCCACCATCATAGTAGCAAATGATAGAGCAAGTACCTGCACAATAACCCATACAACTAACATAACTACAAGTTTTAACACATCTAGAGAAAGTAAATGAAAAATCACCTACACACAAAGACTCACCATAGTTACCAAATAAATGAACTTGATAGGCAAAGTCATGGATCAAACACCTGATGGTTCTAAAAATAACCATCGAGTGTGACCTACTTGAGATAGGGGTGGATGAAAAAGAAGTGGTTCAATCAATGCTAGAAGACATCAGCATTGAGGTCTATGAAGTAGAAAAAAGAGTTATTTTAGAAAGTAGTGTGCACTTTCCAAGTACACAACTAGGTAAGGTAAGACCTTTGGGTTGTATCACTCAACCACCTGCTTTTATTATTGTTGACATCTTAGGATAAGAAGTAACTCGATAAAAAGTACAAGCTAAAATATTTTCAAAAGAACCAACTATGGGATCATCTTCTATGCATGTCATAGACTTATCTAAAAAATATATTACCACATAAATCTTGTTTAGGTGACCATGCATACATCCATATATGAATCCATCATCATTAGTGTGAGAAAAGATGGTTTCTTTTGCCACATCTGTAAAATATAGTACTAAAAAATTAGCTCAATAACCTCAACCCTAGGGAATAAAGAAACAAAATAAGACACTCAAGCATTCTACAAAATATATAAGATAGAAGATGGTAAACAAAGAACAACTTAGTGTAAAAAAATCCTCTAGATATATGGAATTAGATGAGATCACATTAGAATAAGAAGAACCATGGATACAACCATGACTGGCAAGGAGGAACAACAATATGAGTAGGACACACTTGAACATGAAGTGAGATGATGATGATATAATAAATAATAATAATAATAATAATAATAATAATAATAATAATAATAATAATAATAAATCACTAAGGAAGTATAAGAATAGATAACCCCATTGCCTTCAACATAAAACCAAGATATAAAAAGTATACCACTAAAGCAACAAGATTCAACCATGGAACAACAAAATAAAATGGAAGTGGAGGCTACACAAAAGTAAGCTGAGGAAGTTGAAGCCAAAAAGAAGAAAGTTGAGGAAGATGAAGTTACATGCAAGTAGACTAAAGAAGCAAAGTAAAGAATAAATAGATTGAATAAGAGTAAAGGTGATAACAAGAATAACAAGTTGTGTAGTAGAAATATAAGGAGAAAGAATCCAAGGTGAAAGTTGAAAATGAAACCAAGGCCAAGGTTCAAGTAAAATCTAAAACCAAAGCTAATGTAGAGGCCAAATCCAAAGCCCAAAATGAATCTCAAATAAAGGATATAAAGGAAGATAAAACATAAGTTGAAACATAGAATAAGGTCAAATCAAAGGTATCCACGAAATCTAAGAATCTCAAGGATGTACAAGTCCAAGCTAAGGTAGCATCCACCAATCACATTAAGAACATTGAAGAAGCATTCTAACTTCCTAGTTAGTGGCTATGGGATGTCCCTACTAAATCCACCTGACACACTACCTTCTTAATTATAATTTCTTAGTTTTCACTAGATCCTATGACATCTACCACTACATCCATGGTACTTGCCACCACTATGATGGAAATATCTCTAGATGTCACCTAGCTACCATTCTCCAAACAAATTGAAGGAGCAACCATTTTTTAAGAATCCATTGCTTAGAGGGCTTTATATTTAGAAAAATAAGTTATAAAGCTAAGAGATTAAAATTATAAAGTAGAGGAGAGGATAATGAATGCAAGGTAGATAGTCAATAACACTTATCCCACTTTAGTTATGCAAGTACTAGGTGATCAAGTTATGTTAAAGGATAAACAATTCACAACATTGTTAATAAAGCTTACAAAGAGTTCGGGAGATACGTAGAAATTATTGTAACTATGAACACAAGGAGAAGACATCATGTTATAAATAGAGATCATGTGTTAACTTCTTGATTAATATGATAAAATATTATACACTACTACAACACAAGCCAAGAAGCTCACGTCAAGATATGCTTAATTTGAGATAACGTTTAAATTGATCCCTAATCGTTGGATAAAACTAAATCCATGAGGGAGGATCAAATGAAAAATGTAAAAAATATTAGTAACAAATTTAAATAAATTATGGATTTGTGAGATGTTATTGTACAAAATTTTCAAGTATGACATCATGAAATAATACACAACACTTTTGCAGTCATTCAAGCCTAGATGACAACAAACAGATTAAATAAACTCATCTCAAATATGTAATTAAAATAATATAATGCCAAGGTATTGATTATAATCACAAAATATTATGAATTATATAACATGATGATGATCTAGGTAACTCTACACATTCTCCTTGTAATGGTATGTGAAGTACTCATTAAATGGAAAATGCTCAAGCAAGATTTTGCTCAAGTCAATCCAGTAATTACAGAGATAGAAGATGAGCCCAAGTTCATTCCTCCACAAAAAATTCTATAAATAATATAGGAAAGGGAGATCAAGGTTTAGGGACAATCTTTGTAGAAACCCTTGGTAGTGGATACATTAGGAGACATTGGACTAACAACTACTCAATAATAAAAAACTCTGCAGACATCTAGTGAACCATCCACCTAGCCATAATAGTAAGGTTTATGATCTACAATTTTACAACTTCCAACAAATTTACATTTTTGGTTAGATAGTATAAAAAATAGGAGAAGGGATAGATTGGTTGAAAACTCATAAAGAATGGCCACCTAGTTACACTAGTCTATTGAAAACTTGAAAGGGCAGTAGGCTAGTATGCTACTTAGTTAAAAACCTGAAGGGTAGCTAATTAGTGTGAAAAGGGTGAAACTAGAAAATGACACTTGGAATGATTAATGCATCTTGTATTTAGGACTTATCTTTTCATTTCACTTTAGCTTATCTTTTACCTTTGTCTCAAGATGATACAAATATTTTAGTCTAGGAAAGTGTTGGACATAGAATGGAGCTTGCTAAAACCTCAAAGTATGTAGGACAAACACATGTGCAAAGTGTTTGATTTTGTCTTTTGTGTAGTTTTGTACTATTTGGATTTGAAATTCTAAATAGATAATTAAATAATGTGAAGAGTCTCTCATTTTGGTTATCAAAAGGTTGGAATATGAGGAGACATCAATATTATAAAAGACTATAAATAGTACTTTAATGTAATAGAATCTTGTTTGATGTGTTGATAGATATTAATAGAGATTATCCTATTATGGTTTTCTCATATTTTATTTTAAGTATGGCATATGCATAGTTGATTTTTTTTTTTTTTGATTTATTCTTTAATTTGATGTAATATGAATAATGGTCATGTTCTATTATATAGATGTTGCAACCTACTTTCCATCTAATTCAATATGTTGAATGTGGTTAGTATGGTTTTCCATCTCTCTTTCACCTATTATGCTCTCTATTACATAAGTTATCCCTGAAATTAGCATGTTCTAGTGAAACTCTAGGAACCTTTATTAACAATCTCCAAATTACAAGTTTGAATTTAAAAATAGGCATGAATAGAAGAAGTTGACATTAATGGTGGATAATGGGCATGTAAGAGCCTCTAGAATCTAAAAGACATAGATTGAATTAACATTTAAGTATTAGGGGAGTAAGCTCCATCCAAGAAAGAAAACTTTTTTCAAATTTTAGATAGAAGTAGAGAGATGCAGATCTAAGTCTAAATACTAGATAACGAGAACCATAAAAAGCACAAGTAAAATATTATGTAAGGAAACCATTGACAATGAGAATAAAAACATAGTTAACACATAAAATAAAGGATATCATGATTGGAAACATCAAGAAAATGATAGGATGCTAGTTATAGAGGTTGAATGGTGGATATATAGCTAGCTCATAGACCCTATAAATATTGGAAGGTTCCAAAATGGGAAAATCGGAATTCAAATTTGATTTATAACTACCAGAATGGCTAGTTGGGAGATGGACAAAACCAAACAGCCAAAATATGAGTTTGAATTTAAAAATAGGTGAGAATTGAATAAACCTACATTAATGGTAGATAATAGGCATAAAATAATAACACTTAAACCTCTAGGAGGTCAAAGATATAGATTAAAGTATTGGTCTAGCATTGGGGGAGCAAACTCTAGCGAAGAAGGAAAACTCTACCAAATTACAAACAAAAGTAGAGAGAGAATAAATTATGGAAGAAGTTAGTATCTTTATGATTTCATAAATAATTGAGTGAATCCATTATTTTCTGTAGAAGATTTCATGTTTTATCTTGAACCAAATCATAGACTATAGCTAATATTGAAGCAATAGAGTGAGAGAGAGGAATCTAGATCTTAGAACTAGACTATGAGAACCTTAAAGCTCCTTTGTAATAGTTGTGAAACTAATAATATATAGTAACCCTAATTTATTGATGAAAACCATGATATTTTGAATATATTGTGCATGAGAATGAATTTTTAGGTTAAATTATATCTTAGATACATAGTGTAATGCATCCCTTCACTAAGACCCTTAACCATAACTGCATCATTTGGTATCATAATAGATTGAACCTACAAATAGATTTGTGAGTGAAAAAAAATAGTAAAGCATTGAATGTGAGATTGACATAATGGTGTTTTTCCATCATAATAACATGTGTAGAGATAAAAAGGATGGTGTGAGAAGTGAAATAAGGATAGTATATCATCAAATGTGAGGTAGCTAGTGGAACACCATTCTCTACCATGAGAGGTGGATAGACAATAAACAAGGGAAAGGATAACAAAGGAGATAACTTAGCATAGATGCGATAAGAAGGATTATAAAAAGAATTTTCATGAAAATGGTTTCATAGAAGGGAAAAAATATTGTGGTAGTGTTGAGGAGAATGCTTAGTGTGATAGAGGTAAAGAAAAAAGTGTTTGTAGATAAAAAAGAATGATTCAGAGAAAAAACATAGAAGTATAGGCTTTAGAATCAAATAGAGAGATTAAATTTCAAGAGATGTGATGCATACATATACATGAAAATTTAGTATTAAGGTGCACTTGTATTGAATGCAAGGTTATAAATAAAAAAAGGAGTTAGAGGGGTAAAACACTGATAGAATGCCAATTAAGAGGTAGCACATGTGTAGAGAAGATATGGGACACATGTTCCAACTATAGGATTGATTATAAAGTGTTCAATTTTTTTCTCCATTGAGTTCAATGGGTAGATAACAAGGTGTGATAAATATGGCTTAGTAGACATACAAGTTGAGACATGACCTAAAGTTATCTATCTTGAGTAATATGGAGGAAATAACCTCCATATTTCATAATTTAGAGAAAATGATGATGTATGTATATGGTATGACGTTTTGGATTAAAAATCCCATTAATAAAAGTAAAAGGGAACTTGGAGAGAAGAGAAACTTACAGAAGTTTATGTACACACATAAAGTTAGCCTAAACCTGAAGTGCCTATGTTCTTAGAGAGAGAAGGCCTTGAAGAGTTTTTGGATTGGGTATTTAATATAGAGTTTTATTTTTCATAAAAAGGTATTTAATGCTCCAAGTAGGTGGATTTTAAATAGAATAATGTGTGTGAAAAAAAAAAGTGTGTTGGAGAGATATCTAAAAAGGTAGGAGATGGAAGCAAAAACAATAAGTGAAATGTTATAACCATATGGTTTCTAAGTTGATAAGATAGGTGGTGTGACCCCAAGATCAACCAGAGTGGCTGAGAAGTATTAAAGTCTTAAGGCATAAAAGTGTAGAGGATAAGGTTTCATTGAAAGTCAATGTGTGAAGGTAGTTGTAAGTATAGCAATACGAGTCTATTATAAGAAAAAATAGAGAGGAGGATTATCCATAATCCTTAGAAGAATATATCCTAGTATAATATTGGGATGAGGAAGAAATCATGCTCAAAATTGAGGAGGGAGAGGCTATAGAGGATTTTTTCCTTTAGTAACTTCCTTAGATGAAGCAAAGAGTGGTGTGATGGAAGAAAGGAGTTATGTGGTGCACAACCAAAGACTATGGAACATATTCAGAGTAAGGACAAGGCACACATATTTGAAAATGTTCACATGATGGAGGAGCTAGAAAAAGTGCCAAATGGGGAGATAAGTTTTGAAATATCATTACATAAGTAGTAATGGAGAGAAATAATTATTCCCTTTGGGGGGCACAAGGATGGAAAAATGAAGGCATGGGAGATTATTCACACAAGGCATATGTTTAATATCTAAGAGACAAATAACAAAGAAGATAATTTAGCCCATGGATGAAGAGTTGTCCTAGAGATGAAAATAGAATATCACATTGAGTAAAGAAGACACATGAAAGGATAAAGGGTGGAATGAAGCTAGAAGAGATCAATAAAAATGAGCAAAGGTATATTTTGTACCAAAAGAAGAGGATGCACACATAAAATGTTGTAATAGTGCATGCGAGGAAAATTTTTGGTGGGTGCACATGAAAATGTGTAAAAAAGTGCGCAGAGGAAATATAGGTGGAACACATGAAAGTAATAGTGTGAAATGGAAAAGAGGATAAAAATAGGCTACTGTCCCTAAAGGAAATATATGTTATAGAACACATGAATGAGATAATGCAACAAGTATCTAAGGATGTGTAAGGGAAAGTGCATGTAAGAACAACCTCCATTGTTATGAAAGAGACTCCTATGAGTCATGAGGGGGAATAGAATGTGATTATCCTTATGCAAGGCATAAAAGACATGATAAGGAATGGAGAAGTGAGAATTCTAATAGAATCTATTCAAAGAAGATGAATTTTCATTGTGCATAGTATGAGAAATCCACTAGAGTAAGATCACCCTGAAGCTGATAAGGAGGACTAGCTAATGGGAATATTAATCTAGGCGTGTAAATGAAAATGTGAAATTGTAGGGAATAATAAGGAAAGAGAAGAGATGGGAGTAAATAGAACCCATATACAATTTCATGCAATAAGAGGTATCAAGTAGAATAAATTTAATAAGGATAAACACAATGAAAGTAATACATAGGAGTGCCCAATGATAGGTAAACAGGAGGTATAGAAAATTCAAAAATGACTAAAAGGATGTGTCTTACTGAAGACATATGGGTGGAAAATTGTAAGTACATATAGTTACCAAGGATGAAAGATAAGGAATGAGGTGCACATGAGGAAGGAAACATTTAGAGTGCATAGGATATAAAGTGTTATGAACACTTAATGAAAGTGCTTAGAATAAAGTGGGAACAAACCCATAAGGGTGAACAAAAGGAAGAGTGAAGATATTATAGCTAGGTAAAGGTAGATAATTTATATCCTAACGAGATATGGAAGAGTAAGAAGCATAAAACAAGCCTTATTAAACACTATATTAGCTAGAAGATAATGTCATGGCCTTAGTGATTAATCAAAAGAGTGGTTCTACCACTCAATAACTACTTATGAGTAAGATATCTTATTTTAATTACTTGAGGAGTCTGATGTAGGAGTATCCCAAGATAATAATCAATCTTGAATCATAGAGGAAGGTTAATTATAGTTTTAAGAAGAGTCAAACTTGGAAGGATAAAAAATGAACAATGTTTGAGTGAAAATGTTGGATGGGTTTCTGCATGTGTGAGATGTATGATAAAATATTTTGAAGGAGGCAATACATTAGTATTACATTGGTGCGGGAAGAAGGTTGTACAAAAATGTACAAAAGTACTTATCAACTTATGATACACCTCAAAGGCACCACATGTGAAAGTGAGTGTTGCATGGATAAATGGAGCAAACCAGATGTGCGAGAATAAATATTATGAATTTTTTGTTAATTCATGAAGAGTGCAGGAATAAGAGTAACATTAAAGTACTAAAACAAATGATGACTAAGGGGGCATATGCATAAGATCAAACTAGAAAAAATGAGAGTTCTTAGGCTTCACTATCTACAATGAACTCCAAATAGAATGAAAGTTCAATGATAAGTGGAGAAATATGAAGAGTCCATAAAAAATTCACAACACATCATTTTTTTCAAATAATTGGTTTTCACATGACTACACAAGGTTGCCTATGAAAATTTTTATATGTCACAAAATTATTAGGACAATTACCCTCACATTAAAAGAGTCACACATATTAAATTATCAATTATAAGTTGCACAATTAAACCATCAAATATGATCATAAAAAATATTTGATGCATTAAATAAAGGACATTGTAATAGAACATCAAGTGTGTGATAGGGTTCCAATTACATAGGATGACATGTAGACCTAAAACTAGCTCATAGACCTTATAAATACTATAAGGTTCCAATGTAGGAAAAAATGAATTCAAATTTTAATTATAACCTCAAGAATCAATCATTTGGAGGTTGCCAAAACTAAAACACCAAAATATGAGTTAAAATTTAAAAAAAAAACATAAATCAAAGAAGCCAAAGTTAATGATGGATAGTGGGAAAAGAAGCATAGAGAAATAGAAGCCTCTAGGAGATCTAATATATAGATCAAAGTATCTTTCTAAAATTTGGAGAGAAAGATCCAACTAAGAATGATAAATTTTCTAAATTATAGATAAAATTAGAGAGATAATAGAGTGAAAAACAAGGCCCATAGCCATGTGAGTGCATGGAGAACTGAGTGACTCTATTTTTGTATGTAAAATCTTACATGTTGTAACTCTAACCAAATCATACCTTATATCTAATGTTTAAGAGATAGAATGAGAAAGAGGAATCCAAATATGAGGACTAAATTATGACATCCATAGAAATCCATTGTAATAGCTATGAAGCTAATAATATTTTGGAGCCTTTTTTTATTAATTAAAACCATGAGATTTTTTATTTGATGTTCATGAGAATGAATGTTTGGGTAAGAGTATCACTTAGTTACATGATATAAGGCCTAACTTCACTAAGACCCTTGAATTCAACTGCATAAATTACTTTGGGTGTATAATCAAATACTTTGGACTCAATATAAAATGGTTGCTAAAGATTAGTAATACAAAACTAACCTAAAATGGAGCCTTCATTTTAGTTCCTTAGATGCTTTCTAATGTGCATCGAACTAGGTGAATTTTGATTTGGCACTACCTTTGTTAACTTGGTTCAAAGGATAATTTGCATAAGAAAAACCAAGTACAAATTCCATGCATAAATTTTGTAATCCAAAAAAATGTGAAGCTTTGTTAAATTCTTTGTTTTAGGTCATTTTTGGATGACTTAAATCTTTGACAAGTTCACATGCACTCCTTATGTATCTACTATGTATCCTAGATATTGTAACTCCCACATGTAAAATGATTACTTCTCCATATTAACATATATGTTTTGCTACCAAAAAGTGTGAAACACCTATTCTATATGATAAAGATATTCATCCTATGTTTTGATTAAGATTACATGATGAGGAACATTTATGGTGTAGAGCAATCTTGGATCAACTCACATGCTCACAAGCACTCATTATGCATCTAATATATATCATAGATACTATATCTCCCACATGTAAAATGATTATTTCTCAATGTTATCATATAATTTATGCTACCAAAAATTGTGAAACATTTTTTGTATATGGCAGAGTTACTCATCTTATGTTTTTATGAAGATTACATGATGCATGATCATCTGTGGTGTAAAACAATTTCACATCAACCATAAATAACTAAGTCTAGTTTTTCATATAAAGTTATAATATGGGTGCATAGTGTAAACATGAGAAATTATTAAATCACTTATAGGAATATAAACTAAAGGATGCATAATTAAACGTGTATGGAAGAGGGCATAATTAAGTCATGTATAAGTTGGATGGAGTTGATTGTAGTGGGTTTTTTAATGTTAAAATTTTGATTTGTGAAATTTCATTAGTAAGCATTAATTTACACCACACACATAGATATGCACATAGTTCATAGTCACATATAGTTTACCAAGCGTAAGACTTTATGGCACAACACAAAGGGAGGAAAGAACTTGGCATAAACATATCTTTATCTGAGAACCAATTTTCATCATAGTGATGTGGAGAGAATAGTTGCGTAAATGATTGGGGTTTTTAACATGAGACATTACTATGCTAAGGAAAATATAAGAAAGGGTTACAGTAAGGAAATGTGGTACATGTGGAAGAAATTAGTGAAACTTAGAAAAATTTGAATTCAAAGTTATTGGAATGGATATTTGACTATAATGTTCTTGTAGATTCATTCTAATTAAATGTGTTATTAATATGTATTTATGTGGGAGGAAAGCAATCATTCAGAACCATGTTACTTGTGATATCTTTCATGAATCTCTCTTAACACATAGCACTTGGAGGATCCTATATAAAGGCATACTAAACAAGGCATTAAGGGGTAAGTTGAGATAAGTGAGGATAGAGAGATAGAGAGTGAGAGATTTTCACTTGAGAGAGGAATCATAGGTAGAATGCTAGAGACATAAGTGTGAATAGAAGAATGAGAGACTCCATTGTTGTATATATAAAATCTAAAATTTGTAGTTGGATATCTGTTATCCCATTTTTTGAATAGAAGTTAAAAATTTAAAAGTGTCAAGTCTTTTGACCACAAATGCTCAACTTGAGTCAAATTTTTTCTTCCCAAGTTAAATTATCTTGCCTCAAGTATTCATGGTCAAAATTATACACTTGGTCAAGTTGAAGACAAAATTAATAAAATTCAAAAAATTGACTAAGTCTTTTAGTCTTTTTGGGTTTTATAAGCTTGATGAACACACATCAGATTTTTAGTAGTTATTTAACAAGCTATCAAAATTTGATAATATTCAAACATACTATAGGATTTGAGACCCTACTTAGCACATCATTGGATTCTAAACTTTTATCAATCACACTCTAAAATTTGATATGTGTTCAAATACCTATTAGATCCTGATTTAATGCCAAACATGCATGCAAACTCTGATATGTGTCAAAACACCTCTCAGGACTCTAATATTGCTCCCACACTCTTCAGATCTAAATGATTTCTTATGCATCTATATATATCCTCCCTTACTCTATATTGGCCCTCACATGCATGGATTCTTTGGACCCAAATATATTCCTGCATCCCTTTCATTTTACTCACTATTTGATCATTGTCACTTGCATTCTCAGTTCTTCATTGCTCTCGTTTTATGAATTTATAATTCTTGAGATCATTTATAGTACATGATTTCATTAATTTAGATTGTTTTCAAAAGAATAAGGTCTAGCATTTTTATTTGTTTACATTTGGAATTGGGTTTCACAAGGTTTTCTAAAATGTTTGCTCGATTTTGTCCTTCTAAAGCATTTCTAATGATCTCTACAAAGATTCAAGTCTCCATTGTGTGGATTATCAAGATTCACACCTATTCTAACCATTTTCAAATTTTTAAGGGTCCGTAAACCATCATTAGACCCCATAGGTTTCCTATGTATATACCATACTCTAGCTACCTATAGAATATGCCATCATAATCTAGTAACTTACATAACACTCCATCATAATATGAAACCCTGTTGAACGTATTGTTAGAATCTAAGACCCTGTTCAACACACTATCAAAATTCAAAACTTTTTAGAATATGATACCTTGACAAACGCTCTATTAGATTTTACCATCTGTATTTTCACACCCTAAATTTTATCTCTTGTTGGAGCACATTCAAATTTTTGTCTTTCTTGACAAGTCAATTTAGGTGTTGGTCTTTCTCTCTTAGGTAAGTCATCATCATCATATGTCAACATTAAACAACCCAATCAAGGAGACTCCCAATAAAAACACTCCAAAGAATACCCCTACCAATAAGAGTCTGTAATTAGAAGAGGACATAGAAATAAAGTATCATTTTCAAGGAGTGGTTCCAAATTCACACCTAGAGTCAAATTTTGAAGAGATAACATATACTAACCTAGACCACACTGATATGGAATAATTATGGAACATAATAAATGGTGTACACAAAACACAGTATGGACAAAGCATCCACAATAGTGGATTGGCTCATGAAGCTGCATTTTTTATATTAGTACAATGTCCATAATTAGTGTTGATGATGGGAAAACACTATGATGTATACAAAAGGAAAGACAAGAACCTAAAAGGAGATTTAATATTATGCTTAGTTTTAGATCACATAGATCATCTACTATAGTTACCTAATAGGGAAGCATTTATAAATTTGAATCCTACATTTGCTCAACATTTTTAGGATTCTAATACTAGTTCCTATTTAAAGTGGTTCAACTAAAAATGGTTGACAAAATATAGGCATACATCAACAAGGATACCTAATATTATTTCTAGATTAGAATTCATGAATGAGGTAAATGGAATGATCACACTCCTACATAGAGTAGTGAGAATCTACTTGTAAGGAATTTACAAACATGAATGTACATATACATATGGATTCACCACCAAAATAAGAAGTATATCAATCAGGGATAGTTGATCAGTGATTTAATTCATAAGCAACTAGTATAAGCCAATACAACTTCTAAATTCTATATGACCTATTATCTTGTTTATGTTTTCACCAAAATAAGATTCTACAATGGTTTGAATATAGTGAGTGATATGTAGACTACCAAAATATATCACTTCTATCCTCAGCTCTCATTGAAAGAAAGTGCATGACATTTTTGTAAGGTAAATTATATATTCTTATAATATGTGATTTAGATGTTCAAACTAGAACCATAAAATTTGAGGCTATCAATTCAAGCCTCGACAAAAATTTCCAAATGGAGAACATGGTTCATACAATTCCTAACGTTCATCTACTTGAGAGTTTTTTGCTATGAAATTACTCTATACATGCTCCCAAGATATGTGGATGATATATGGGATTTGATGGAACTAGTGAAATAGTTGACTGAAACACACAAGTTGTTGTCTTATAAACACAAGTCTGGAATAAAAATTC
This sequence comes from Torreya grandis, assembly GCA_037957365.1. Lineage (NCBI taxonomy): Eukaryota > Viridiplantae > Streptophyta > Pinopsida > Cupressales > Taxaceae > Torreya > Torreya grandis. The sequence goes on along the minus strand of JARHVA010000239.1, from coordinate 5,381,139 downwards.
CTATCTCTATTGGTTAATACATTTATGTTTCTTTATCTAAAGCAATATTTATTGAATAATAAATGATTTGATTTAATCTTTGATCATTTGAAATATGACTTTCATTTTATTCTAGAGGTCTGATGCAAAAAATTCTTGGTTCTTCATTCAACATGCAGATCATTTTGAAGCCTAATGGATGGAATATGGTGATGAGAAAGATGTGAGAATCCATGATTATTCATGATTCACTCTAGAATAGGTTATTATTTTTGATATATTAGAGATCAAGAAAACATATTAGATGATGAATATATATTAGATCCCATTTATGAAAAATATGGAATTGAATCAAAACCTATTCCAAGAGTATATTAGGATAAGAAATAATCCACTTCAATCATCAACATAACTCAAGGTGTGCTAAACAAAAATATTCAATGGTTAAAGAGCAAAGGCATCAATGTTGATAAAGCAAGATTCCTCTAATGAAAGAGACTAAATTAGGAACTCTCACATAAAACATCAAAAAAATATAGAAACATCCTCCATGATAGGAACCAACAAAGATTCAAAGGAAATAGAAGCAAAAATAGAAGTTGAAGCGATTACAAAGGTTGTTCCAGTGAAAAAACCACTCAAGTTTAAGATAAGAAGATTGGGTGAAAAGATTCCAGGTACTCAAAGTATTTCTATTTAATAATAAACTCCTCTTGATAATTTTGTACAACCGCAAGATCTAGTAACTAATACTACACAACAATTTATAGCCTTTGATTCATCCTTGTTATTTTATTATTTTGTGCCATTGTCTCTTGTTCAAAATGTTGAATTACTAGTTGAACCTTAACTTAAGACCCTAATTGATCTAATAGGAAAATAAGAAGGTGAAATTTTTTTAGAAGTGTCTCAAGTTTTATAAACTTCTCTTACTCCTCATGAGGCTCAAAAGAAACTTGGCACTAGTCTTATGCAATAATATCCTAATACAGAAGTTCCTGATTAGCTAAATGAAAATTTCAAAAAAAATTTAGAAGATTGAGCAGAGGTAAGAAATTGATTTCAACATTATAAAAACTATCCTTTCTCGTGTGATAAAGAAACCAAAAATAATTTTAGAAATAATCATTGATTAAAAAAAGAGGCAGATATGCAAAAATAATAGTTCCTCATTTTGAAAAAATTAAAGAGGATGTTGGATTTTCCGATTATCAATTCACAAAAGTTCATATGGGAAAAGATACAAGAGAAGGTATGAACAAGAATTTACAATCTACAATTGACACATTATTTGATAAAATAGACTAAGATACAATAATGAAGGAGAAACTCAAAGAAAAAGTTGAGAAATTAATGTATGTGGTTTAGAAATTGGTAAGGCCTATTCAGTCTTCCCAATATGTTGTCCATCAAATTTATGATACAAATACACTTAACATTGTAGAATAAATTGGTCATATGATTAAGGAAATAAAAGAGTGGATAGAGAAAATTTTACAATAGGATATCACTACTCTTCAGACAATGATGGCTATATGTTTTGAAATTCAATCAAGCAATTAAAACTAAAAAAAATATGAAGAAGAGGTACATAAATGGAATGAATTGATTCATAAGTTGGAATATTTATATTTTACTTGTCCAAATGACCTAATTCAAGAAAAGGTCATCCAAAAATAGGAGATTATGTACCTTACCAAATTTGTAGGGTCTGTTAAATTTAAAATCCACATTATTATAAAAAATTTCAATAAATTTGAGGAATCCAATTTAATGGGAGGAGAGGCTCTCTTTAAGATACTACAATAAATATTAAAATTAAAATGCAAGCTCATTAATGATAAATGGAAATTGATACCTAAGGAGGTCATTGTTGATCATTTCAATGATAATATTTAAAAGATCACAACTCCAAATTTCACATTCAATGACAATTAAATTCAAATTTTAATCAAGTATTAGAATAATTTGGAGAACCTCAATGCAATGTTGAAGAGGTTTCAAGGAAAAAATGAAAAGATTGTGGACCTATATAATGATGTAGAAGTAGTTTATACATATCTAGATGGTCTAGATGAAGATAAAGTATTGTAAATCATGTAAAAGCTTGATAAATATCAGGGGGAAAAAGTTGTAGCCTAAGAAAGAAGTCTAGATTGTCATCAACAAAGATGATAGAGAATGATTATACATCAAATTTTGATATTTCTCATAGATTTTATTTCCCTGAATCATTCTTAAAATTGCCATTACATCTTCTTGTATTAGTTAATTTTCACATTGTAAAGTCATACAAATTTACTAAGTCCTTTTTGAAATTTTAAGTCATGCAGATTTACCAACACACTTTTTCAAGTTGTGAAAATTTGTCATTGTAATTTTACAATTCATATGAAATCACCAATGCATTTTTTTAAGTTGTGCAAATTTTTTAAAATGTTTTTTACAAATTTTAAGTTATGAAAACTATCTAATGTGTTTACATACTATAACCACCCATTTTAAACTATAAATATGAGTTGAGGTCTTATTTATAGATGTTCTTGATAATTAGAATTTTCAATATACATTTTTAAAAGAGGAGATTGTATTGGCAACCCAACAAAGATCAATACAAGGATATTTTGAAAACTTTGTGTTCAAAATTTATTTGTGGATTATGTATGTATATGCCATCTATGTCTATTTTGATCTTTAATTTTAAAATTTTATTGTAGTTGTTATAAACTATTCAAAATTTGAAAATTTCATTATGGTGTTTCTTTTCAAACCTACATATAATATTTTCATTTTGGTGAAACCCCTCTAGAGTTATAAAGTATTTTTTAACTTTTTACAAGGAAATAGAAAGTGGTTATTATATTATGTTATCAATCATATATAGTTATTTTGGTGTGTGTTGTGTGTTCTTATGAACATACATATGTCTTTCCTATCAATTGAAAGATAGAAGTTTCCTTCTAGGGATATTACTCGTCGCTTTGACATTTTTAGTAAGTCTTTGAGTTTGGCTTATTGAATTTGTTATCTTCCACTTTTATAAGCATATTTATTTCCCTTGTATCACTGTTTCATACTTTTATTTCTACAACATTTTCATACTTTTTGGTTAAAATTACTAGCTCGATGAAATGCATTTTTACTATAAATATTTTCCCTTACTATATCCTTTTTGGTTTTCAATAAATTTAGCTTCACCTACTAATAAGAGAGAGATTTTATCCCATGATTGTTGACAAGAAACATCAAATTTTCCTCTTGAAAAAATTTCATGCCAACAAGATCCAAGCATAGCTTGTAGTTTATCCATTGGAAGAAACTTATGTAACCCATTGTTTACATTAATATACATGATAAAAAAGTATATTTCAAATATGTGTGTGTGAGAGAGAGGGTGTGTGTCTATGTCTTTATCTATCTACTGGGTAAGCAATTTCCTTTATTAAAAACCCCATCCTTTTGATTACACTATTTATGTTAATATAGTTAAAGTTAGAACTTTGGGATAGGAAGACAAGAAGTTAACTTAGTGAGAAAATAATCTATGTAGGATTATGACTGAGATCTTGAATCATTATTTCCATTGTGGAGACAATGCTTACGTAAGATTATGATAGAGGATCATAGCAGTAAGTAACCATGAGTGTGTTTCTAATTATGGAGTAACATGTATATAAAATGACTTGTGAAGAGGAGAACCTAGAGTGTGGGAAGTGAGTGAAAATTTTGAATAAAGGATGAAATAAGTTACAAAAAGGAGCACTTAATGGTGAAAGGAAAAATTAGAAGCTAACAAGCAAGATTATATCTTAGAAGGAGATAAGAACTATGTGCAGTCACATATTACATGTAGGATCAAGGTGATATATATAGTAAATTATACTTAAGCATGAAGATCTAGATCACAAGAAAAAGGAAGGAGTTGCAAAGGGGTAACACTGACAAAATATAAACCAAGAGGTAGTTTGTGTGTAGAGGAGAGAAAACATATTCCAACAAGAGCATGTTGGGTAGAAGGTGTGAAGAGAAAAAATTCTCCATCATGTATCCATGGGTAGAGAACAAAGTATAAAGAATATGGACCAGTAAAGAGTCAAGGTGAAGAGTGACCCAAATTCACAGATCATAGTGATGATGACAAAGATAACCTTCAAATTATATTCACTATAAAATAGAATGATCAAGATGGAGAAGAGGATTTATGGGAAAAGAATTTGTTTAAAGAAAAAGGGGGAATTATTTAGAGAATAAAACCAACATAGGTGTTTGTGTGCATAGAGAGTCAACCTGAAGCTAAAACACCTATGTCTTTTTAGAGAGTATCCTTAAGAGTTTATGGAGAGGATGTTATATCTAGAGCAATGATTTAAGAATGTGTTATTGACGAACCCAAGAAGGTGGGGTATGCCTAGAAGAGGATGTGTGATCATGTAATATAATTTTAGATAGATTTATAGGAATGGAGAAAATAAAAAGGAAAAAAAGAAGGTGAAGGGTTTGGACTAGATGGTTTCCAAGTTGAAAAATTAGGTAGTACATCTGTGAGATCAACCCAAGTGGTTGAGAAGACTTTAAACCTTGAGGTGTAAAGGTGTGTAGGGGAAGATTTACTTAGAAGGAAAATCATGAGGAGAGCCACAAACTAATAAATTTTTATATGTTCTATAGAACAACAAAGAGGGAGAGGGTTGTGTTCAATTATTAGAAGAAGAAATACTCATGAAAGATGTGGAGAAAATAATATTTGTTGACCCATAAGAAGGAGAGGATTTAGAATATTTTTTATAAAGAAAACTAAGGAAGAAATGTATATTTTTGAATCAAATATTTCTTTATATAAATACATATAAATAGATGAGGAGGAAGAGTTTCCTTGTGCGTAACCAAAAATTACTATGCATAGTAGAAGTTGGAGTGGAACATGTGTTTAAATACATGCCAAAAATAATTAAAAGAGATGAATTGAATGCTAATAGAAGTAACAAATTTGAAGTTAGAGATTTTATATTAGTTCATATTCACAAGGACATGTTACCTCATGGAATGTATAACAAGTTGAAGTGGAACAAGATAGGGCCATGTAAGGTTATGGAATTTTCCTAGAAAAAGCATATGAGATCGAGTTTCATGAAGGCATGCAGATATCACCCACATTCAATGTGGTTGATTTATATGGATATCATGAAGGTAAGAATTATGGTGATGCAGAATCAAGATCTCAAGTACTTGATTGGAGAGAAAAATTACTAGGAAAGGATAAAGGACAAATAGAGACCATTTTGAACTTTAAGGTTATCAAGAAAACATGTAGGAAAAAGTATAATAAATATTTGGTGAAATGGAATAATCACACAATAGAGGATTTTACATGGTTGGATCTCATGGATATTGGTCATTATTTCCATACTCTCAAATATTTCAACATGTGACAGGGATCATATTCTCAATTACTTAGGGTGTTTGATACAAGAACATCCTTGGTGTAGAGAAATCTTACATTAATTAAAAAACACTAAGTATAGTTTTATGAATAAAGTTTTAACATGGATGCATGGTGTATGAATGTGTAGATGTCTAATCACTAGAGGGTACATAGTTGAAGGGCACATTAGTTGATGCACATAGTAGAGGGAAATTTTTAGTTTGATAAAAGTTGGATATAGTCAGTTTCAATGGGTTTTTTTCAAAGTCTTGATTTGTGAAACCACATGAGTGAGATCTATTTTGTGTTGAACACATAGAAAAACACCTAGTGTGCAGTCATGAATAACTTACCAAATGGAAGACCTTATGGCATAGTGAAAAAGAAGGTAAGCACTCAACATAATCATAGACTTTCATAAGAGGCACTTTCCATCACAATGATGTAAAGAGTAGAGTCATACATATGATTATGGTTTTGTACATATAGACATTGTCACATCAAGGTAGAGATAGGAAATGGTTTCACCAAGGAAACTTGGTGCACAAGGAAGAAATTAGTTCAATTGAGAACATATTAAATCCTAATCTCTTAGATTAGATCTTTGACTCAAGGATTATTGGAGATGGATTATAAAGGCACGTATTTTTCATCTATGTTTAAATTATGGGAGGTAATAAACCCTTAGGAAAAATTTACAACTTGTGAAATATTGCATGAATGTGTCTTAACACATATCACTTTGAGGATCCTAAATAAAGGCATGTTAGGCAAGGAATTAAAGGGTAAGCTAAGAGAATAGAGGGTAGAAATCTAGAGAGTAAATAAATCCACTTGAGATAGGGCTCATAGGTATAAGGTCATGGTAGCCTTGAGTGTGAATGGAATTCTGAGAGACTCCATTATTATAGAGAGAAAATCTTACATTTTTAGATGGAGATCCAAGCACAACCTACAATTAATGAATTAGAGGAAACCTATGTACCTCATTATTTACATTAATATATATGATCAAAACCATTGTGTTTTAGATCTGAGCATGTGTGTTTGTTTATATATCTATCAAATTAGTTCTTTAATTCATTCGAGACCCTATCCCTATGACTATGTCATTAGTATATGATCAAGGTAGTCTACAATTAATGAAGTAATGAAGAGCTTGATGAATTCATTCATCAGCTGAAAGAATGTATTAGTGTGTTAGTTAAGCCAAAGGGTATAACCAAAAACTCAAAGAAGCCTTCCTTCACTTTAAAGGTTGATTTCCATATGTTTTAATGCTCAATAAGAATCTAGTGATACCTAGACTTCAAATCAAATCTTGGTGAAAAAAGTTGCACAACAAAGCTATTCTATAAAATCCTTAATCCTTAAAAGAGTATATTAGTTATTCACTATGATATTATTAAGATATTTTTAATCGATGCATAACATCCATGTTTTTTCATTTATGGCAAGCAGATTCGATTTTTTGCAAAGTGATGAGTTGGGACTAAAGTGTCAATTATCCACAAGTTCATAGATTTTTCACATGATATCTTCATTCTATATAAATAATATATATTAAAAAGAGGCATTATGTATAGGTAGTCTAAGCATAAAAGTAATAGTGTGATTCATTGCACAGTGTGTAGGCACTTATTTATGCGACTAAAAAAATCCTTGTATTCTTTGAAGTTTTGACTCAACTATGTGGTTTTTAATACTACTGGAGAAATTATACCATGGGTGTCACAATGACATTCTTATGTTCATGTTTCATCATCAAGTGCATAAACTTGTTACTAGAGTTGACTATATTTTAAAACTATTTGGCACTAATGAATGATAGTTTGGGAACTACTTCTGATATCAAAACCATCTATGATAAATTTATTAGATTTTATTATATTCTACATGTTGATGTTAAATATATGGTTTCCCAAGTAAAACTTCACATACCTCTAATGGTACTATGTCACAAAATAATGCATCTTGAAAAGGCTTGATTTTTTACACCAAGTGACACTACTAAGTGACTCGATTTTGAGAGTCCACACTGAACCATCTAATGGAACATGGTTTTAGGTGAGACATTAGTGGAAATTTTAATATTAAAATTTATTTAAGATAAATCAAGTCATTTTAACTCCCATTGTCAATGATGAAGTGTATTAGTTGACTAATCATCCATTTTTTAGAATGGATCGATATTTTTGCTTCCTTTAAATTTGTTTTGGGAGAAGTAAAGATGTTTTGAGTACTGACCATAGCACTAGGTTTAAAATCCATGATATATTTACCCTTTTCAAGGGATGTATTGCTTATATCTACTACCTCGAGTTGTGCTAGTATAATATTCCAAGTGTGGCATTATTAATTGGGGTGATTATTGGAGTTATGATCTTAGCACCACTTTCCTATCTTGGATTGATTATTTTGATTATTTCACAGTTGATGCCTCTTATGTAGATGGAGTGAAGTCATATTCCTTAGTTTATATTTTTTATTGTAAGGATTAGATATAGGTTTGTAATGAGAATTGAAAATTTCTTTCATAGTCTTCATTTTGGCCCTTATTGCAAACTTGCAAGCAAACATATAGGTTTCTATAAAAAAAAAATCTAGAGGAAATCCATATCCGATTGGATATATGGTCTCAAGATTAACTTATACATCAAAAAAAGGTTTTGATTTAAATACTAAACAATAAATTTGGACACCAAAGTATGGAACACGTCTGAGTAATCTTGAAAAGATTCATATTTACCTTAGTGTAACTAACATAACTTGATGTACGAATCATCATAGTTTTTGACAAGATAATAGGTTGATTTGAGTGTTTCAAAAAAAACTACTATAGGCACCTACATATGTGTCTAAATTAACTTCATCTTCATTATTTTTATGTGTACCATAAAATTTATCCAACCATTCATTTATTAATAAAGAAACTTTCATAAGAGGAAAAGTAGTATTTTCTTGGTTATAGAAATGATTAGCCATATAATGTGAAAATATTAGGTTTAGTGAGTTATCTAGTTCATCTACGTTTATTTTTCTTTATAATAGAGGGATGTCTAGATTAACTTATATCTTATAGGGTGTTTGATTACCAAATGGTCGATGTGAATGAAATTTGTTAGGAATCTAAAATGATTGAGGAATTGAGTGAATTGAGTTTAATACCAACTCAATAACATGCATTACATTCTTCAAATTCTTTTCATTTCCTTTTCAAAGCATCTACTATCATTTAATAAAACATTTATAAAGTTGGTGTCATTGAGAATTTATCTACCATCTGAGGACGTGTAGGAAGGTATGATGAAGGGTCACGAGTCTCGAGTCCCAAATTCCTATATTTGTACCTTGTATAAGTGGACATATAAATAAATATAAAAGTTAGATACACAAAAATACCAATTTGAAATGATATGAAGTGTGTATGTTTTAATACCAATGATTTGGGGCCTAGGAAGAACATGTTCAATAACATCACTAAATGGATTGAATGGCTTATATGTGGAAGTGATTATGAATGATGAAGACCAAACATACCCTAGATTGCAGTTTAAAAATGAAAGATCATAAAAGAACAATGGAAACTAGATTTATATCTATGATAACAAAGTTTTATTATGTTAATTTTTATACAAGATTTGAAAGATTAGATATATGATGTCTATGTACTCCCTATCTTAATTATAGATAACTAGAAATAATGTATGTACATTAATATACAAAGGAGGAGGATGAAACATTGGTTAGATCATTATAATGGTTGGCAAAAACTACTTCACTCCTAATCATTAGATTGATAACTTATAATGATGTTACTTGTCAACCAATGCAGTATAGTGTTGACACTATAGACAATATGTTGTATTGCATAAGAGGACATACGACTTATGATTTGGAATATATGATATTGAAGCTTTTAGCGAAATGAAATGAGCTATTGATAAATCCCTGAATATCACGTGTTAGATTGATGATACAAATTATCTTGGATCAACAAATTTAATTAAATTTTGGTTTATTATAAATTTTTTTTTTTTTTTAGTCAGTAGTATTTAATAAGTGGTTCTTTCTTGTTTCATTAAAAATAAATTAAAGCCCTTTTCCTTTTTATATAATTAAAAATATATATATATATATATATCAAAATTTAATAATACTTTTACTATAATTTTAATTATTTAATATAAATTTAAATTATCAAAAATCTTATCCATTAAAAAGTATGACAAAACTACTTTTTTAACAAACCTTCACAATTCTACAAAATTCTAAAATATTAAAATTAGAAGTTATCCCCTATATAAGGTATTATTTATTAACTTTACTATATTCATGAAAAGTATATTGGATGAATCTTTAAATATTATTAATGTTTGTTTATTTGTTATGCATTTTTAATTAAGAAGTAAATATTTAATGTATTTTATAATTCTTGTGTACAAATATAATAATTTTTGATAGGTTATTAATAATATTAATAAATAAATATTAATTAAGATGATAATATTATGAAATAAATATTTAATAATTATATTTAGTTTAATATATATTATAAAAGAATTAAAAGTGAGTGGTGGTTGGTTTAATTAGTGAAATTGTATGGTTCACAAAGAATTTATTATGGATCAATTTTTGTTGTTAACAAATTTTAACATGTAAAAAAGATGAAATCGAAATCATGTTCCAAACAACTTTAACAAAATAAATATCTTGCAATCTTTAACTTTTAACTCAAAATCAATACATAAAATATAATCCATCAAAATCAAAATAAAATTAAAAATTAAAAATTATTATATATATTAATATTGTTCATAAAACAATTTAAACTTTTGCAATCCATAATATTAAGATATCAAATTGCCGGAAAAAAACCATACAAATTTTTATATACAATTTATCCCAAAGCTTTATGATTCATGTTTTATCGCGCCATGAATAACACCTTAACTCATCTACAAATATATGTAATTGAAATTTTTTATTGATAGTTTATTGACTTTCCCTTCGCATCACTTCACTTAAAATAGTTTTATATAATATGTAGTTTCAACACATTAAGTTTATCTACCAATAACATAAATGTTATTTTTGGAAAAGTTTGGTCTGATAAAAATCACTAGGTACTAAAAGAGAGGATATGATCATATTAAATGTAGAAAAAATCATCTCTTCCAAAGAAAAATGATTTGTAATGTTTAATAAACTTCACAAATGTTTAAGTATTATAATCATTGGAATTGTCGTTTTGATTTAGAATTAACAATAATAATTTGTAATAAAACGTGGTAGAAAATATGGGATAAGAGTGCATTGTCATTTACATATCATTTTTATTAATTTTTTTTATATTTTTCAAATCAAAAATCATTTTTATGTAATAATATTATATGAAAATTTATAATAGAAATAGTATTTAAACCAAAAAAATATAATATAATAATTTGAATAGATAGTATAATTAATTAAGAATTTTGGATTTTTTTCATATAAATTTTAAGATTGATATTTGTTATTTATATTATTTTGGAATGTCGATTTGTGTAGACTTGATTATTTCTTTCAAAGATTAATGGTGGCTTCCTTTATTAACTATAAAATTTGTTAGTCATAGAAGAATTGTTACCAAAACTCTAAAACACCTTCTGTAGTCATATAAAAAATGCAAAATTGGTAACTTGAGTGTGGCTTATAACTCTCTAATCGATAGATCCCTCTTGCTTGTTCTCATGACCCTCACAAGCTTATTTTCACTGATTCTCAGTCATTTGTAACCTTTCAGACTTGATCCCAACTGAGCCAAGACCCTATTTTCATGACCAATCCATCCCCCTAGATCCCGTACCCTCAGAACAATAATGCCCAACTTGGATTATATGCTAGACCCTAGGGTGTCCCCTTTTCAACGCTCTTGTCCAATCACATTTTGAGCCCAGATTACCATATTTCCCTAATTCCTCCTCTTCATGGTGTAGGTCTAACACGATTGCATTTAACCCATGATGAATAGATCCCTATAAAAGCCCATTCAAAGATCATTTGAAAAGGGTTGGAAAATATCACAAAGCAAGCAAGAATACAAGCAAGACCACTTAAGCACATTTCGCTATTCTCTACATACAACCATCCAATACTATTTTCAACTTATTTGAATCCTTATACTAGTCCTTAGTCATCTCAAGCACACCCAGTTTAGCATTTCCTTGCATTCTCATTTCACAATTGCACCAAACACTTTCAAATGGAGAACTACATATGGCTTGATCCCTCTTCGGAGTATTGGGATGTAGGTAGTGTGCCCACACAAGAAGTGTGGATCCACGTCCAATGAATCTTACACACACTAAGCCCCCTCTTGTTTAAAATTGGTCAAAGTATAATGGAAGATAGGGTTTGAAGAGAAAATTCTCTCTACAATGAGCTCTATAGACTTTCAGCTACTAAAACTTCAAAGACAAGGTCACATAGACCTACCGAACAAAATCTAGAAAGCTCAGATCCTTAGGATAACAATGCTAGACAAGGACAACAACATCGGTGCCACTCCTATCCACTTTCGATGCTCCTGTCCAATCAAAAAATGAAATTCAGAATCTTATTTACGACAGTGTCCCAGGCCTACACAATGAATATTAGATCTTGTCTTAGTCGAATCATCATAGTTTAAGCTAAGTCTTATTTTCTCCCTCTTATTACTAATAAATTACCAATAAATTTCATAAATTAGTAGCTTATTTGCCATATATTATTTATTGATTTATCAATCCAAACCTTTTAACTAAATTATGAATAAAACCCCAATTATTCCCAAAATTGTTAAATCATTTGGTGAATCTGACTTACTTTATTTGTGCAAAAAAACTCTAGAAACCCTAGGGTAAAATTTCTATTGATTTTTCCTATAAATTTCTAAATTTTTTACTTGAATATTTAAATTAGAAATTCATTTCAACTTTTAAAATTTAGTAGTAAATTTTAAAATAATTTTTTTTTCAAACCCTAGTTGCCCATATCAGGTCCCAATACTTTTATAGTAATTTTCCAACAATTTTTTGAATTTTTATTAGCATATTAAAATCAGAAAATCCCTTCAAAATTCAAAATTCAATAATAATTTCAAAAAAAAAAAAAAAAAAATCTCAAAATCCTAGTTACACATTCTAGGTTCTATTCAATCAAGTATTTCCAATAATTTTCTAAAATTTTAGTTGCATATTTAAAATCAGAAATCCAATTTCATTTTTAAATATCATAGTATTTTGCAACAATATCATTATCAAAACCCTAGTTGTATGTACTAACTCTTATTCGCTTCTTGAGGTATCACCTTACATGTTTGTGAGCTTTGTATCCTTTTTACACAATTTACAATTCCCTATTTTTAGGACTCTACATTTTCTATATTTAGTACTTGCCTTTTCTAGCACTTTGCCTATTACAAGTTTTGAAAAAAATCTAAACATATTTTAAATTGTTTTCCTACCTTAACAATGGCCTAATACACTGGTTTTGATGAAACCAATAAAAAGGAGCTTCTAGAACTCTTAACCAAACACCCTGACATGCAAGATGACTTGCTCAAAATACTCCAAGAATAACAACAAAAATTAAACAATGGCCAATCTTCTTAAACCATAGAGCAGCCATTTTTAAATGACACTACGAGGATAACTATGTCTCAACAATCCCCTATAGTAACCCAACATTCTTCTATGCCACCAACTATAGCTAGTACATCTTTATCTCCTGATGTGGTAGCCCTTGTGTAAGAGATAAGATCTCTTCAATTTAAGGTGATACATTTTAAGTAAGGTGCCTTTAGACCTACACAAGCTTTGGACTCTTTTTCTCTATTGCATGCTTGGACTATGTACCAAATGACTGGCTACTTACCAAGCTCTTTCCACAAAGCCTAAAGGATTATGCTTTATAATGATTCTATAGTTTATCAAATCAGTCAATCAGTGCATTCAATCCTTTAGCCGACATGTTCCTAGCTCATTTTATCATTAACATTGGTGACAAGATTTCATATGTCCAAGTTGCACAAAAAAAACAAAGGTCAAATGAGTATTTCACATATTATGCTCTTCAATATAAGACTATCTTGGCTAAGATGACTAACCCCATGGTTGATCAAGAGTTACAAGATCTCTGCAAACAAAGTCTCTTACTAGCTTTGCATGAGTCAATTATGTTCAAAAGATTCTCTTCCTTCACTAAACTGTGTCACACACTAAATGAAAGAGAAGTCAAGTTAATTTCAATGGGCAAACTCAAGTACACGAGTATCTAAAAAACAACCAACAAGAGTAATAACAAAGTCCCATACAAGGTCAAGGTCAATGATAGCAAGACTCAGAATCAACTGATAGTTAATGCAACTTGAGAGCCTCCTCAATGTATAGTTTTATTAACATCTCCTCGACATACATTTACCAATCTACCAATTTCTCCAGCCAAAGTTTTATAGTAGTTATTGGAATGTAACATCATATCTCTCCCTCCTATTCAAGAAGTTAACCCAACAAAGCCTCTTCCACAAGGATATGATCAACATGCATTTTATGAGTTTCATAGGGCACCAAGCCATCCAACAAATAGATGCATCATTTTAAGACACAAGATACAAGATTTAATAGATGATAATCATATTGATCTTGGCACTTCAATTGAGCCTCCTCGAGGCAAAACAAACATATGATACAACTATAAAAATCTTCTTAGATCCTTTTCCACAAAATTCAAAATAGGAGACAAGGGACACATTAGGGGTTTACCATGCATATCATGCACACCCACCACCAGATACATACAAGGCACCTCCAGTTGAATCACATCTTTTGAGCAACATGATTGGTATATACAATTCCAGAGTTCCAGCTAGACGCTCCATCTCCTTCCCAGAGTAAGAGATCATCGAGGATGATTTAGATTATCATATACTCTTTATCAAAGCTTACATTCATAATTATCCTATTCATAGCATTCTTATTAACAATAGATCCAGTGTAAACATGTGCACTATAATACACGATAACATTACTGTAGCATTTGGGATATTTAAAGCAAGATATTACCCTGATGGACACATTTATTAGTTAATTTAGTGGGCACATATAGACTTTCATTGGGTGAGATTATACTTCCTCTACATGTTGGTCTAACACACGTGGCCACTCCATTCACTATTGTACCCATTGTAGGAGTTTTTGATATGTTACTTGGTCGATCATGGATTCAAAAATTTCATGTAGTACCTTTTACAGTTCATAGATGTATGAAATTAAATCATGATAATCAGGTTTTTATAGTTGGTAGAGTTCTATATGAGTTACTACTTCCCACTTCAAAGCCATCTACTATTCCACAGTCACTAGTTTCAACTTTGCCACTAATTATAGTTTCTCCACCAGTTTTGATTCTTCCTCCAATATAGATTCAAACATAGTTGAGGCATCCATCTCCAGCACAGAGGGTTCATACACCTCTACAACTTCAATATTCTAGACAACTTCTAGCTATAGTTTTCACACCCAAGGTAGTCTCATTGAGATCTCATGTATCTACATGTAGAGCACATGTTTAGAGAGCTTATCCTACTACTAGATGGGTCCTTAAGAGCCCTAAGGGGGGACCCCACAGTCAATTCCTATTTTAGAGACTTCAGAGCATTTATAGCTTATATAACTTTTAGATTCATAGTCTTAGCATCTCTATCATGTTTTTCGATCATGCATGATTCCTCTCCTTGATATAGGACACCATGATAAGGAGTCTCCCATGAGACTCATCAATTATTATCACACTTTTTAGCCTACTTGTACATAGTCTCCTATGCTTGATTTTACATAATTTCCCTATGACTGATTGTATACAGATCAAATATTCTCAAAATTCAAAAACAATATAACATTTCAAAAATTCAAAAAATAATACAAATTTTCAAAATCCAAAAACATTCAAATATGTCACAAACACAAAAACATTTTGATTGTATGCATCCTCCATGCTTTACATTTCTACTCCTATTCTAGACTTACATTTGCTATTTTATGCTATTGTTTGTTGATTTATCTACATTAACATGCTTCACTCAATTTTATTTGAGTATGTACAATGGCTTCCAGACCTTTGACTGCTTCACTCTACCCATTTAGGGGGCATCCTACTCCTACATGTGAGACACATATTGATATATTTTCCCTCTAGGGGAATCTTATATATGACTACACCATCCAAGTTATGTCATTTATACATCACACACTCTAGTTATCATGTTGATGTACATTATTTACTAGCTTACATAGATTACTCTATCGACACTCACTAGTATTTAACACTTGTGTATTTCTTTGCATATACCTAGTCTTTTACTAACATGTCTTGCATACTTTTAATCTTGCTTTGATTAGTTAGATGTGATTGTATTTTCTAGTCTTTACGTGCTTTATCTTTTTAATTAGTGTATCTTGATGTGATTGCATTCTTAGTTCCTACTCATTTCTAGTGTGTGCCTTAGAAAATTTACCAATGTCCTTTGCCTCTATTCATGTGTGTGTCTTTGGACTTTTACCAATGCCAACTTACTTATTTCAATTGTATGTGTATATGACATTTAAACATGTCTTGTATGCTTGCTTTCTAGTTTGAGTGACATGTGCACATGTCCCTTGATTGCTTGGCCCCTTGGCCACTCTTGTACACTTCTTGCTTGTTACCTTGTGTGCTTGTTGCTTGATTGATTTCGATTGTTTGCAATGCCATGATCCAAATTATGCATTATCTTGCTTCTTTGATGCCATGATGGACATCATGTTCCATCCTTCCATGACAACTAAAACCTTCCATTCCAATTTAGTATATTACACATTCTTTTATATTTTTATATCTATCTAGGTATACCCCTATTGATCTAACAATCTCTCAATACAAACCATGATCTATCTTGAGATATCTTGTCAATTATCATTGTTATATCATATATTTTGTAGTATAACACACTTATAGGGCTCTTTTTTATGAGGGAAGTCATTGAAAGGTCTCCATTCCTACCCTCAAAAGAGGGGGAAACAAATAGGGGTTTTATCACAGAGATCATAGCTTTTATCAACTGAAAAATCTAGTTATAGAACACTCAGAACAACAACCAGACATCAAACCAGTTAAAACAAACTAGGCAAATAGTGAAGAATCTAAAATAGTTATCAGATTTGGTCCAAGACAACAACATTGAGATTGGAATATAGCACCAGTGGTGTTATTATCCATTTCTAGTACTCCTATCTAAATAACAAAAAAACCAAAATTTCCAAAATCAAGCAAAATGCAGGTTCAACTATAGATTTGCACAACCATGCCAATTTAGAATCAACAATTTTAGTACACATTTTTCTTAAAGAATCAAAATATAGGGGGCATCATGTGTGGTATGATGGCTCTCACCTAGTTTCAGATACAATAATAGGTATAACTTCTAGATCACAATCTATATTCTAGACATCAGTTGTTGGGGGCAATGTGCGCAACACATTTATTTCTTTTTTTTTCTAGTTTAACATTGTTTAGATATTCTCAGAAATTGTGTGCCTTATTCCCTCCATAGGTGGTTAGCATAATTTTAGAGTGGATTTCATACAAGCCTACCCTTCACATTCTTAAGTTTTTGAGTTTTTGAGTGGCTTCCACATAAATTAGATTCTCAATTTTGGAGTGGCTTTCATATAAGCCTAATCTCCATCTTTTAGAGTGGATAAGACTGGTCTAGTTTTTAGCATAAATTCAACTATCTATGCCAAAATTATTAGATCGTAGTACATTCATGGGCTTTAGGAGCCATCTCATATGACATACATTTCATACTGATATCAGTTCATAGCTTCATTTCATGTTGCAATGATGGAGCCAAAGGTCTAGCTAGCCTTTGTATTCTTAATCCACTTATTCAGAGGGATTGGATACATAATCTAAACATCGATTAACACATGCATGACCACATAGCTTCACTTAGTGGGATATGATGGAGCCAAAGGGTTAGCCTTTGCATTATTGAGCCACTTTCCAAGGAATTGAGCACTCAACTCCTTTCATGATATTACTCTTGATACAACATCATCCATCATTACTTAGCATTACTCAACATCAAAATAGGTTTTGTATTAGTCCATATACCCAGTGAGGTGTATTCATTCCTTTCACTTCCTCTCTCTTATCCATCTTTGTATGTTCTTATTTTAGATATAATGTATCTAGTAAGAACTAATATACTCTTGTTTTTTATGGTAGACTCACACTTCATAGCATGTTCTCTCTATGCACAACCCAACATCACAACAACATCATGAGTTTCACCCTTATAGGTAAGTTTAGGTATGCTTTTTCTTTTTTCTTTATCTTAGTATTTCACTTTGTTGTATCACTAAAATAAAGGGGGGACAGATGTAGTCATATAAGAATGCAAAATTGATAACTTGAGTGTGGCTTATGACTCTCAATCCATAGATCCCTCTTGCTTTCTCTCATGACCTACACAAGCTTATTTTCACTGATTCCCAATCATCCATAGCCTTCCATACTTGATCCCATCTAAGCTAGGACCCTCTTTTCATGACCAATCCATCCCTCTAGGTCCTGTACCCTCAAGACAATTACACTCAACTTAAACCATAGCATTGGACCCTAGGGTGTCCCCTTTTTGACACTCTTGTCCAATCACATTTTGAGCTCAAATTATCATTTTCCTTGATTCTTCCTCTTCATGGTGTTAGCCTTGTGTGATTTCATTTAACCCATGACCAATAGATCACTATAAAAGCCCATTCAAAGATCATTTGAAAAAGGTTGGCAAATATAAAAAAAAAAGAATACAAGAAAGATCACTCAAGCACATTTCCCTATTCTTTGCATATAGTCATGAAATACTATTTCTAGCTTATTCGAATCCTTACACTAGTCCCTAGTCATCTCAATCACATCTACTTTAGTATTTCCTTGCATTATCATATCACAATTGCTCTAAGCACTTTCAAAGGAAGAAATACATATGGCCTGATCCCTCTTTGGAGTATTGGTATGTAAGCAGTGTGCCCACACGAGGGGTGTGGATCTACATCTAGTGAATATTAAACACACTAACCTTCCCCCCTCTTATTTGAAATTGGTTAAAGTACAATGTAAGATAGGGTTTGAAGAGAAAATTTTCTCTATAAGGAGCTCTACAGACTTTGAACTACCAAAAATTTAGAGACAATATCACATAGACCTACCCAAAAAAACCCAAAAAGATCAGATCCTTAGGACAATAATGATGGACAAGGACTATAACACCAGTGCCACTCCTATCCACTTTTAGTTTTCTTGTCCAATCAAAAAATGAAAGTCAGAATCCTATTTATGATAGTGTCCTAGGCCTGCATAGTGAATATTAGATCTTGTTTCAGTCGGATCATCATAATTTAAGCTAAGTCTTATTTTCTCCTTCTTATTACTATTTTTATAAAAGCTCTAATTACCAATAAATTTCATAAATCAGTAGCTTATTTACCACATATTATTTACTGATTTATCAATCCAGATCCTTTAACTAAATTAGGAATAAAATCTCAATTATTCCCAAAATTTTTAAATCACCTCCCCAAAAAAATTACGTAATATAAATGTTATAAAATTATACTTATAAAATATTAAAACTCAAATTAAAATTTATATTTTAAAAAAAAATGATAAAATAAAATAGATGTCTCATTATTTCTCAAATTTCAATGAATGAATAATATTAGACTCAAATTGAATATCAATTTTTCTCAAATAATATAATCCTTAATGCAAAAATTAAGTCTTGGTGTAAATTATAAACATTTTATTTATACTCACATTTTTTTGGGTAAGAATCATAGTTTTTAATCAATAATTAAATATATAATCTTATCAAACTATGTCATGTTTCATTTAAATTATGTAATATTATATATAATATCATTTGAAATTTCATTTAAATCTATTAGTCTCTAAGGATAATTGTAGGTATCATTTTACTTTTATTTTAAATTAATTTTTATTTTATTTGTCAATCAAATGGTATCATTTTGCGTGTTAGAAAACATTTTAATGTTTAATTCAAAAAGTTATATTTTATTTAACAGAATATATGAAAAAGGCTATTTTGTCAACCTCTCATTGAATTAAAAAAATTTATGATATGGATGCCCTCATATAATTCAAGACAAATAAGGACAAAAAATTTAATTACATTATTAATTTTACATAGATTGAGAATTGAGGCTTGCCCACTATGATGGTTGTTTAGTGCCCCAAGCACAACAAATTTAAATATGCTATAAATTTTGTTATATATGTTTGTAGTTGGTTGTATGGATTTGACAATATGAATCTATTGAAAGTATTCTCAAACCATATGTTTGTAAATAAATGTAAATTAAAAGGCTCCCTTAATATAAGATTTAACTCTAAACTAACAAGCGACATCGATGCATTCCATCATGTATTTTTTATGTTTCATAAATTTATAAATTCAACTAAGTCTAAAAGATCCATGTTCCTTGAATTTTTGATAACTATCAATATTATGGAATCTCAATCTCCATTGGTACATCATAAAGCCTCTAAACCCAAAGGCCCACAATGATGCCACAGGGTAGCATCACAAGAGCCTACGAATGTGCTATGTGGAAACATGTCTATAAATAAATACTAATTAAAAGGTTTCCTCAATAAAATATTCAACACTAAACTAACATGTGGCATCAATGCATTCCATCATGGCTTTTTGGTGTTTTGACACTTTGTAAATTTGATTAAGTCCAAAAAATACCCAACCCTCATGATAGTGATAAGTGTCACTCCTACAAAAACCTAGGCCTGATCAACATAACATAAAGCCTCTGAGGCCTAAAGACCCATGATGAAACCACATGGTAGCATTATGAGATCTCAAGAATGTGCCATGTGGTAAAATCTCAAGGGATTTAAACATAAAAATTAATGTTCATAGAAACAACCTCTGAGCCCTATGATTGTGTGACATGGAAATTATGTGATGTGATAACATCTAGCATGAGATTACACCACATGGCATTATCTGGGCACTTAGATAAGACATAAAATTTCACCCACTATATTTAATTTTATGGGCATAAGATCCCATGATGGTGCTATGTTAATTTCATTTTGGTTCATGAGATGGCACCACATGGTGTCATCTCTACTCTTTGTGCCATCGGGCCCCTCCGCTATTGTGAAAATCCCTCCACACTTCCAACTTTTGTGATGGTGTGATATGGAGACATCACGACTCTTATTAAAAGATGACATCTATCCCTTATTGAAGTTAATAACTTGTGCAAAATATACTTGCAACAACTATAATTTCATAATTGAATCCATGCAAAAACCACTAGCCACTTATCCTCATCATAGTCACCCTTTTTATCTCCAACCCCATCTATGATTTTGTGTTATCAACCCCACTATCTACCAACATGTGGATGACATTATTGGTAGGGGATTCCTTCACACTCCACATATCTATTTTCTTCCATGGGCATTAGGTCCTAGGATGATATAATTTGGCATCATCTCAGGTCTTTGGGTCTTCATAGCTCTTTACAATGTTACAAAGTCCTCTACAACTCTCTTCATCAATATCATGCCATGTAGCATGATCTCAAGATTTATGGTTCATATATATTCATGTTTCTTTGATATATTCCTCTGAGCTATCAACTCTTGAGATGATGACACATGGCATCATCTCATGACTTTGGGATTCAAACACATTTGGCAATTATATTTTCTTCTTAGGATCTAAGTCATTGAGATCACACCGCATGACATGATCTTGGGAAATTGGGTTAGTGGGATAATTAGACTCAAACTTATCTCCCTTCATGATCTTGGGTGGATGAGATGCTATAGGGATCAAAGGACTCTGCCCAAATAGCTTGCCCTCCATGGGCCCATATGCCCTAGATGTTCCCATGTGGTAGCATCTTAGCCATCTACAGTCATAGAGGGTAAGTTTGTAGATGAGTGCCCCAAATGTTTCCATGAGGAAGAATCTCAATAATCTAAGGAATTAAAGGTAAAGTCAATTATATAAAGATGTTCTAGTTGGTGAATGCCTGAGATGCTGCCACATGGTAACATCTTAGCCATAGAAGGCCACCTGGGGAAAGTCTATAGATGAGTTCCCTAGAGGCTACCAAGTGGTGACATCTCAATCATATGGGGAAACATAGGTGAAACCAAATGCATGGAGACATTCCACCCCTTGAATGCCCAAGATACTACCATGTGGAAGCATCTTATCCATCTAAATTTATAGATGGAAATTTTGTAGATGAGTGCACTATATGCAATCACATGACATTCATTTGATTTTTTACAACAAAGAGTGGTAATGTATTTTAAGGTGATGTTTTGGTTTTTTATGGCCATCTTTTAATAAAAAATCCAAATTTATCAACACATAGAAATAGTGCACATAGATCTTGTTGAAAAAATTGGTCAGATGACAATAACTATCAACATTAACAACAAACTAATTGAAAATTTAATACCACACTTTTTACCAGGCAACCATGTTACACATCACAGACTTTAAAATACAAATAGAAGATAGTATGAAAGAGGTGATGTTAATTGTTTCCTTGTATTGAAGATAGATAGAATTATATAAAACATTACAACATTTTTAGAGACCATAGGCTTACTCCATATACTACCATATAGGATCTTGTGTAATCAAACAATGTGTAAGCAATGGGATCAATTGGCACCATAGTCATTGGCCACCAAAAATGATACAATCAATACAAAGTCCATCTCAAGGATGGTGAAACTGAAAAAGACATGGAAATAATAAATAGTAATGCTCAAACATTTTACTTCTCTTTATTCACCATGTGTAATGTTATTTGCTTTAGTTTAACATATAAAAATATATACTAGTTTTTGAAACACTAACTAAAAACACTAAAATTTCACAATTGTTCTCTATTTTATAGTAAATGAAATGTGAAACATCTATATTCTAGTTTACATCCATCATTCTCATTGGCAAACACACCAATAATGCTTTTCAAAAACATTGTCAAAAATGGAACCAAATGCACTGCCTTGCTCTGTATAACTCAGTCCACTTTTTTGGACATCGTAAATGATAAGTACAAAAAATTGTATCTACAAAGTTTGGAAAAATCAAGTATTGAGTTAAATATATATATATATATATATATATATATATATATATATATATATATATATATATATATATATATATATATATATATATATATATATATATCATATTCATTACATTTCTATAGCAAAAAATGAGCTTGCATATTTTTTAGCATTTCAGTTATTCCATAGCATTAGAGATAAATGTTTTGATAAATGCAAGTCAAAGGTCTGTTAAAAGCAAAAAATATTCATGTAGCTCCTTTTCAACCATTTTGTAATTACTGTGGACAACTATTTTTGACTCATGATCCTTTAAAATATGATTCTACACATTTTAAAATTTGTCAGTAGTATTGAATATTATCATACCGACATACACTTGAATGTATCATACACTATGAAAATGGAAAAATTGAGTGCACTTTGAATCAAAGAATCCTAGAGGAAAATTTCCCAGCATTAACTAGAGTCTTGTTAAGCTAATACAAATAAGACATTTCAGTCATCATTATTTTTTTTTCATCGCTTCCAACTACATGCAAATTTTACACTTGCCACGAACAACATCATTACATCTATCAATAAATATTAACTATTGCTTCAAAATAGGTATCTATACTATTATTTGTGTGTGTGTGTGTGCACACGTGTGTATATGGTATGGGTGGTGTGTGTATGCATACTATTGCATGTGTGTTTGTAAAAAAACACAAAATCATCATAAAAATATTTTGATACTTGTATGAAAATGTGTGTGTGTGTGTAAAAAAATACAAAATCATAATAATAATGTTTTGATACTTGTATAAGAAGTCTATTGACTTTAACAATCTTTATTTCTTGTAACTTGTGTAGATGATCATACAAAAATATGTGTTATTCCATGTCAACAAATCTAGACCTTTTGTTAAAAAAATTAAAAAAAACTCATCTAATAGAACTCCATTTTTTTGTAGAATTATTTTCACACCATAAAATCCAAGTTGTCATGTTATATAGAATATGATCTTTTTTTCCCTTTGTGATATTCTTTCACAAATTTGATGTTTCAAAACAAGAATAATTAGTAATGTGTTGAATTTCTCTATACTGTAGTATTATACATTTGTTTAGCATTTGTTGATCAATTTCATATTTTATTTTTTAGCAAACTACATGGATACTATGTGGTTAATTGTTTCCATAATTTCTAAAAGTGATGGACATTGTAAAGGATCTTCAACAATTTAAATTTTTGTTTAGGTGGGAAGCATATAATGGTCATGTTTGTAATGCCTATACATAAAATGGTTTTGATAATTCAATACTTGTGGTCAACACCAACACTGTCTCATGTGACTACTCTCATGGAACTTTCCAACCTTTTGGTTTGCTATATAATGCTTCAAAATGTCAAAACTAGCTTCAAATCTTGTAGACAATATGTCTCCCACTCTATAAAAATTAGACCCCAGTGGATCAAAACCATCATTAGGATAACATGGTCAAAGGCCTAGATCGAATGGGCCAAGTCTACTTGAGCTCCTAGATTTTCTCTATAGAAGAAAATAACGAAACCTTCATCCCTGTTCTAAACCTCATTATGGAATAGGCTGATGTGAAACTCGCTAAATCTATTCTTACTAGGGTCAATGGCTACCACCTGAACATTTATGCTTTTTATAAATGGTCCAAAGAAAGATGGAAACCCAAAGGTCACTTGGAAGTGGTCACTCTGGCCAGGGGCTTCTTCCTTATTAATTTCTTTCTTCAAGAATATTGCATTAAGGCTCTCTCAAAAGGCTCCTAGTTTCTAGGGAAGGTAAGTATTACAATTAGATTATGGAAGGCCAGGTCAAGTCTCAGTAGCACTACCATGGATGATTTTCCCATGTGGTTTATTTTGAATGAACTCCCCCTAGAATACTAACACTAGAAGGTTATTAACAAAATTGTTAGAGCTTTGGGTCAACCCATCAAAATTGATCTAGTCACTCTATCCCAACAGAGAATGGTTGCTACCCATGTCCACATCTTCTTATCAACCAAGAATCCCCTCCTTCATGAGATTAAGATTAAGTCCAAATATATTGTTTGGGTTTAGAAC
Source organism: Torreya grandis (assembly GCA_037957365.1). Lineage (NCBI taxonomy): Eukaryota > Viridiplantae > Streptophyta > Pinopsida > Cupressales > Taxaceae > Torreya > Torreya grandis. The sequence continues at coordinate 5,356,447 of JARHVA010000239.1, read as the reverse complement.
ATTATCTATGAAAATAATGAAATAATTTATCCTATGTGTGATGTTCCTAATTGCATGCTCTAATATTGCCCCAAAAAAGGCCAGGACTTAGAGGACCCTTCTCAACAGAGGATCAATGTGGTCACACCATGGAAGGATTCTTATATGGATCAACCACTTAGGATTATCTCCCTTTGATACCCCCAAGCACTCCCCTTGATATCAATCCCAAGGATCCCCCCTTAGCTAGCCTGAAAAATGGCTATGTTCGGGTCTCTCAACAATGCTCTAGGTTCAAAGTGACAAAGTTAGATTCTAGTTTGATCAGCCCTCTCAAGTGTGGTTCCCCTTATCCCCCTTAAATAATCCTCATTTTGATATCTTTAAAGGTATATATTTTTTTAACCCTTTTAACCCTCTTCTTTCTTTGTCTACCTCTGATCCAATGTGTGAGTCGGGTCCCCTGTGAATGCTCCCCTATCCTCTCCCCTTGCCCCTCTCCTTAGCTCCCTTCTCCTCTTCCCTCCCAGTCCCTAACCCTTATCAATGCCTCTTCTCCTTTCCCTATCTTTCCCCTACCACCTCTTCCCCATCTTCCATCCCCTTGGCCTTCTCCTCTCCCCTTTGGGTGCCTCCCCTGACTTGTCCCTTCGAGTATCCTCCCTTGAGTCCTCTACCCCCTTCCCTACCTTCATGCTTTGACCCTTTTCCTCCCCCCTAATTCTACCTCATGGAACCTCTACTCCCTCCTTTTATCCCTTGTGTAGCCTACCCCTTCCCCCCATATCCCACCTCCTACTTCCCACCCCTAATCTATACATCTGCTTAATCCCTAACCTAGAAGATCCCCCTCTTTACTGACCCAAACTACTCCCTTCCCCCTCCCCTTGAGCCCCCCATCCCCCCTCATGTATTTCTTGTTGCTTGGAAAAGAAGAGGGACAATATTTTAAACCTCTATCTCCCCTTAGACCCCCAAAAATAATGGGATTGTCACTTGCTCAAAAACCAAAAGAGGCAAGAAAAAATCTAATATTGGCATTGCTCCAAAACTAGTGGATAGATTGCCAAGAATGATTACTAGGAACTTAGAAATTGCAAATGAGATTGATAATCAATATCATCAAAATCTTAAGTTCCAACATGATAAGAAATTAAATTAATCTCTTAGAATATCATGGGTCTAAATAACCCCAAAAAACAAAGGACTCTCAACAATATTGTTAAAAGGGTCAATCCTTCTATTTTGTTCATTCAGGAAACCAAAATGTGTAATCCCACCCTTAAATCTAGTGTGGCAATAATTTGAAAAAATAAAAATGCCCTCTCCTTGAAGTCCACAAGTTCCTTAGGTGGCTAGGATATCTTTTTGGACGTAGACATTTTGGAAGGTGACTTATTATGGAAATCCACTAGTCAAATCTCAGTCTTATTCACTGACATCGCAAGTAAGGACAAATGGATTCTTACCAATGTTTATGATCCTAATTCTAAATCTACCAATAATATTATTTGGAAAGTTTTATCATATTTTTGAAAGACCTATTTTAATTAGAAATGGATTGTGGTGGGTGATTTCAACACCCCTCTCACCCTTGGAGACAAAATAGGTGGACTCATTGATCTCACAGATAGCATGCTAAAATTCAATGACTTCATTGCTAATGCAGGTTTAGTGGACATGATATCAATGGAATATCATTTTCATGGTCAAACAGAAGATTGGGATAAAAATGAATTCAAGTCCACCTTGATAGATTCCTGATATCTTTAAACTAGGACATTCACTTTTCTAACAGGCTCTCCTCTCTACCCATGATTAGGTCTAACTGCAATCCCCTAGTCTTTGAAGCTGACAAAATCTCCAAACCCAAGTGTAACCCTTCATATTTGAAAGCATGTGGAGTCATCATCCAAAATTCACTAACTTCTTAAAATACTGGTGAAAATAACCCTTTTCGAGTTCTACCATGTTCATTCTCACAAAAAAGATTAACTTCCTTAAAAAAAAGCTAAAAATATGGAATAAGGAAGTGTTTGGGGATATATTTCTATATAAAAAGGACCTTAAAGTGGAAATTTCAATCATTAAATAAATAAATTCCTCTAGGAATTATAATGAACATGAGGCTTCTAAGGAAAATAGAACTATGTTAATTTCACAACCTAGAAGCAAAAGATGAGGTTTTCTAGAAGCAACAATCTAGATGCTTATGGCTGAAAGAGGGTGATAGTAATACAATTTTTTTCATCATTCAGCTTCAAGACAAAGGAATATCAACATAATACCCCAACTATAATTGGAATATGGGATCATAAATAGGGATGAAGATGACATATCCTAACATATTATAAACTTTTTAAAGAATCTTCTCTCAGAGGATGGAGAACCTAAGGCTTCTCTAGTCTCTTCTATTCTATCTAATTTTGACAAGGTCTTCTTAGCTATATATAATGCATCTATCAAAAATATCCCCTCAAATGAAGAAATAAAAATGTTATTCTTCTCCATGGAAGGCTTCAAGGCACTCGGATCATATGGGTTCCCTACTTTTTTCTTCTAATTTTTTTGGGACATTATTCATTTGGAGGTTGAAGAAACTGCTAGAGAATTCTTTCATTCTAAATATATATTAAAATAAATCAGCAATACTTTTATAGTTTTAATCTAAAAAAAATAAGGTTCCATTAAAATATAGGACTTTTGACCCATAAGCTTATGTAATACCACCTACAAAATATGCTCCTCCATTCTGGTTAAATGCATGCAATCTCTTATCGATTCTATCATTAGGGAGCAATAGGGGGATTTTATGGTAGGTAAACAAATCAAAAATGGCATTTTCCTAACTCATGAAGCTATGCATTCCATTTCTAAATCCTCAAAATAGGGAATGCTACTCAAACTAGGCATGTCAAATGCTTATGACTGAGTTTCTTGGCACTTCTTGATGTAGATTTTGGAAAAGCTAGGGCTAAATCACAACACTAGGAAAATTGTTTAGAATTGCATTACCACCCCCAAGTTTCTTATTATTATAAATGGGTTCCAAAAAGGATACTTTCCTACTTAAATAGGCTTAAGACATGGGGAACCCCTTTCTCTATACCTCTTCATAATTCTAGCAGAAACCTTGGGGAGAAGTTTGAGGAGAGACTACAACTAGGGCCTGATAAAAGGTATTTCAGTGGCCCAAAATACAAATCCTATCACCCATCAACAATTCAATGATGACACTACTATATTTGGAAATGATTCTATTGAGGAAGCCAAACATCTTAAATGTATTTTAAACAACTACAAAAAAGTGTCTAACTAATGCATCAACTTTTAAAAGAGCTTTATTTTCTTCATCAACACTCTACCCCTTCAGTAGAGAAGAATGACCATAAATTTTTAGAAAACAACTTAGGCATTCCTCTTTTTTTGTAAAAATGAACTTCCAACTTTGGAACCCCATAATTGATCACATCCAAAAGAAATTAATGGGGTATAAAGGACACCTCCTCACCCAGGCAGGGAAATACCAACTACTCAAGGCATATATTCAGAGCATTCCTATATACCAAGTGTCTATCTTTAAATTGTTGTTCAAAATTATATCCAAAATTTAAAAAATACAAAAAACTTCATGTGGATAAGCATTGAATAAAGATTTATATTCAATTTGGTTGTGTGAGAAAAAGACTACCTCTCAAAAACTAATAGAGGCCTTAGCCTGAGAAGCTTATAATCTATTAACAGAGCCCTGTTGACAAAAATGGGATGGTACCTGGTGAAGGATAATGGTGAATGGACAAGAATCCTAAAGGCTAAATACTTAGAAGGGGGGAAGAATATGACTTTCTATGGGAAGAAGTCCTTACTGACAGATCAACCTTTTGGAAAGCCATTACTAGCTACAAGGACCTTTTGAAGAATGATATCTTATGAAAAATTGGTAATGGAAAGAAAATTTATTTTTGGGAAGATGATTAGATACCCCCACCCCCCTCTCTGCCTAAGGGACTAGGGTCAGGTGGTTTAGATAGCTTAAGCAAATATGGGGCTCCAAGCTAAAGGATTACTTGAAATCAAGGGAGGAACAAAAATTTGGAAAGTCCTCCCCAGTGAAGATCTAACACTATAAGAATCTCAAGCCATTAACAACCTCAACCTATCACTTTTTTTGGTGGGTGGAAGACAATGACTCCTACTTAGTGGCATTGGGACATTCCACTGACCTCAATTTGGAAAGTAACTAGAATCTCTAGAAAAATTATTGTGTAAATCACCTAAATCCCAAAATTAATTTATTTTTTGGATTGTGGTGTAGAATAAAATTATGATATTGGATAAATTAGCTAAAAGGGGACTGATTTTCCCCAACATGTGCCCAATTTTTCAAAGTGTGGAAGATTCTATTCACCGTCTTATTCTGGAATGCCCCTCAATCTGAACTTATTTAATTGGTTATTAAATAATCTCAACATAACTTGCGTTAAACCAAATAATATCCCAGAAATCATTATGTAATGGAATCCCCCTTGGAATATACATTCCTTAGTCTTTTTTGGCATCTTACTTTTCCTCACTAGTTTTGGTGCATATGGGAAACTTACAATGATGGTCTTTTCCTCAATAAAAGGCACCAGCTAAAGGGAGTCTTCCCCCGTCTCTACCATACCATCTCAAAAAATTGGAAAGTTTTCCCACCTAAAGACAAATATCTTTCCCTCCCTCGACCTTGCTCATTCTCAAGAACTAAGATCTCCAACAGGTTTTATATTCTCCCTCAAAAGAGTTAATCTTCAAGCACACTAAATGGAAGGATCCTCTAGATGGCTGGGTGAAAATGAATTTTGATGTCTCTTCCAAGGGCAAGCTAGGTCCTACAAGGGGAGGAGGCATTATAATCAATTCTAAAGGGGAGATATTAACAGTGTATAGGAGTCCCATGAACAATAAAATAAACCACCTAAATGAGGCCAAGGTGGCCTTTTAGGGCATATATTTAGCATCAAGCATCAACCACAATAAGATCATTGTTGAGGGAGATTCATTGAACATACTTAATTCTTTGGAAGGAAAAACTATACCTTCCCATACTATTAAGGACATAATTGATGATGCAAAGCATATTTTAAATGGTATACCTCATTTTCAACTCATACACACTTACAAAAAAAGAAACGAGGTGGCCAACCTCCTTGTCAATATTGGAGTCAATTTCCACCTTTTAACAAACTATCACAATGTAGGCAATGTCCCCTATAATGTCCTTAAAGTTATCTATAATGAAAGTACCAATGTAGATTAAAAAAATTATCTCTCCACACATGCATAATATCACCTTCATAGGGTGGATATCAATCAATCTAATCTATAATCATTTCAAAATAAGGGTCCTTAGTTATTTTTACAAGCCCTCAATGGGACATCCCACCCATTTATACCTTACTCATCTCTACCCCATCCATAAACTTCATCTCTCCCATTTCAACTCTTCTCTCTCAGTCCCCATGTGTGGTGATAGGGATTGACTGGAACCTACATCCTTTAAGGAGCTCTATAAACAAAATAAAGTTTAGAAGAAGCTCAAAAAAGGGGGGCTCACAAAATTTATGGAATGGGTTATTAAGCATAATGCCAAGATTACCCTAGACTTCATGGTGGTTTGGATAAAGCAGAAGGTTTCTATACATGGCATTACCATTAATGTTTCATAGGATTTCATCGATGATGCCATAGGAATGTCTGCAAATGCCAAGGAATTCAAGGAGTAGTCAAAAAATCAAGAGTCCATACAATAGTTCTTCAGAACAAATGATTTCATGCAAATGGATAAAAAAGGTTTCTTATAGGTTGACCTCCCATGTCACTGGTCTAAAATTTTCCTTTAGATCATGTGATATATGACACTGGAAGGTAAATATACACTCTCTTTTCCAACCATTTTCTACTTCTCAATCACTTCACTGGGTATAAAATCAGTCTTCCCTATTTCTTACTTAAGTCCCTTGAGAGCACTATCCTACTTCACCAAGTAAATGATACCAATCCTATTCTTCGCCAAGGTATGATAATCCTCCTTGTTAAACACGGTCAAACCATTCTAGGTAAGGAGGTCCCCCCTATGGGTTTGTATTCCAAGGAGGATTCCTTGGTGGAGAATCTTACCAAGGGGTCCCACTAGCCTTTGGACTGCACCCCCCAGAACAAATTATCGCAGTCCCCCCAGATGACCTCCCTCTTAATTTGTTATTTATCTCCAAACTGAAACCTATTGAAATAGGAATCCCTATGAAATCAACTTGGAAATGGAAAGCCATGGTTATAGATGAGATGGAAAGAAACAAATATCTATTTGAAAGCTTTAATTCAAAGGTTCAACAAGCAAGTTTTGGCCTAGCCAAACTCATCCAAGATTGGAATGCATTACATAGATAATTTGAAGCAATAGTTTAGGCCTTTGTCCACTCTGTTAAGCCCTCATAATCCCCTGTTATGATATCACCTAAGTTTTTAAAATCCCCCCCTCAAGTCTCCCCAAGGCTCCTCCTCCAAATAGTCTCCCATACATGTAAAAGGTAAAAAGTGACCCAAAATGATCCTCCCTGATGAAGTAGATGAAGGCCCTAAAAATTGCACTCAAGATAAAGGTTTAAAGGATAAACCAACCATCCCAATGAAGGACACTACTAATGATGATGACCCTCAGGAAGGACCTTCCTCCTAGTTTTGTTATGTTTTCCTAGTTTTTGCTTTTGTTCTAAGTAATATTTCTTTTTTATTTTTTCTTTCTCAGCCCTAGTTGGCCTATTTAAACTTCTGTAATGCAATCTTGTGGTTATAGGTCCCTTTAAAACCTAAATTTTACCATATAAAATAAACAATTGTTTCCATAATTTCCTTGTCTACATTTCACACATTAGATTGCACATGATTAATTTTTTATTTTAGCTATGATTGTGACTTGTCTAAAAAGTATCTTAACCTTAGCATCCTTTTTTATTGAAATTTGTACATGGAACAAAAGGCATAGATCTACATCATACAACAACATGGATTATTCTTTGTCTATAAAGTCAGACCTTTTTTGTAAAATAACTACTTTTTTTCATAGAATTCATTTTTTTGTAAAATGATTTTCACACCAAAATATCTAATTTCTCAGATGTACAAAACTGATCCTTTCTTTTTTGTATAAAAAAATAATTGATCAGATTTTTAAAAATTATTGATACCCCCATACATGTTTGTGTTGTTTGTAAACAAATACATTTTAAACATAATATCTATTTTTTTAATCAAGTTGAAAAATACATTGCAACAATTAATGGAAAATAGAAAATCCATGAATAGAAAAAATATGTGCTAACTACAACCAGTCATTAAAAAATGGAATGATTTATAGAGTTGTAAAAATTTATTTTTCACCTATAATATCTTCCTCAAATTGTCATTTAACCCAAATGAGAGATCCATACACCGTTAAGTAGACCCAAGAGAAATATTCCTAAACTTATATTTTTTTTTGCTTCAACGCATACATAGAGTATTGGTATGTTATTATCCTCCATGTAATTGATTGAACACATTCATTTAAAACATGTCTATATGTTATGTATCTTCAAATGAACACCTTTGACAATTTCAAATCTCACCAACATACGATAAAAACTTCCAGGGACTTTATACATGGCACCTTTGTTCATAAAACATTTTCCATAGAAAAGTAATAAATAAATACTCCATTATTATTTCTTACACTTAATATGAATTTATTAAAATATTATAATACATTATATTCATGTTTAAATGCTTAAATTTAGTTTAGGATATTTATTAATTATAAAATTGTAATATTTTAGAGTGTTTATATGTTTGTTGATTATCAATTCAAATTAGGGTTTTATGGATGCATTATCCTTGTATTTTTAAATGTTACTATCATGTCTCCCTCCTTTTTTCTCTTTTCCCTCTTTATCCTTACTCCCCTCTTATTTTTCTATGTTTCCATAGGCTTCCCATGGAATGTACATTATAAATTTCTTAGGCTCTAGAAACATTTGTATGATTTTGGGCTTGGCCTTTTCAACCTAGTTTTAGGACCTTGTTGTCAACCTTATTTATCGAAGTGAATTTAATATTGTTTTCTAAAATAATTTTAGTCTACAGAGATGATAATAATTGAGGGAAAACATAATACCCCCATTCACTCACTTATTTTATATTCATATGTAATGAGTTATTAGGGTTGCATAGAAGTAGACCAATTTCCCATGAATCTATGTAAAATTTGAGAAAAATATTTGATGTTTTTGTAGCCCTATAACATATGAAAAATATTATCTAATCCAATTTTACTAATGCAAAATTTTCTATAATATTTACCAATTGTTTCAATAAGAGTACACTAACACTACCATAATAGTGCATTAACATTTTTGTATCAGTGGAACATTGCCAAAAGAGTGCATTAGAAAATAAATGTTTATTTCTTCTAATATTTTTAGGCTATGTTTGTATTAATTCTAGATATGTTTTTTATTTTTTATTTCTCACAACTATATCCAAATTTGTGATAAACCATATATTATTATGAAACCCCCTTGTCATTTATTAGTGAATCTAGAATAGTATTTAATATACAATTAAGTTTGGTTTTTTATTAGATTAAATGTAAGTATGCATAAGTTTGCATTATGAATGGGTAGATATGTTACACTATGTTGAAATTTGACTTATACCCATTTATATATACTATAGGATGGAAACCCTAATATTAAAACTCATCTTTATCTGATGTTATTAGCATATCCAATGACGTATATAAAATTAAATAGAAAGTAGTATGTCAATTATTGAAAAAGGGTGTAATGTCCCCATTTTAGTGGCTGACTTACTCAATTTCCAGCACACTTACTATTTGTATTAAGTTAATAGGATGCAATGGAGGCCAGTTTTGATGATTAGATTTGACACTCCTAGCTAAGAGCTTTCCGGTGAGCTATCACTTGCACCATTCAGAGTCTGGTTGCTAGTATATTTTCAGGCATGAAGTGCTACAAAAAAGTAACATTTAACCTTGCTATAAGACATTGAGTGTTACTTTAGACATTTAATTTATGGGGTTGATACCCAAGGGAGATACAAGCAATATTTTAATGAAGGGACTATTGCACATCCTTTTTCCCACATTGCTCAAGTGAGTTGAGTCAGCCCTTAGAGGAAGGATAAAGGGAAGTGCTTGTGGCTTCTTTGGGCATGTTGGATAAGAAGAAAAGAATTGTTGCACTTGTAGCTTATTTGGGAATTTTAGAATGTCTTTCTCATCTATAGCACTCTAGACATCAACCCTTGGGATTGGTCTTTAGAGTTTGTGCTCTCAGCCATTATAGCAGCTGCATCACTGTAGCAACCGTACTACTATAGCAGCCATGCCACTATAGCAGTCATACTACTATAGCATCTCATCACTGTAGCAACTCCATCACTGTAGCATCTGTATGAAACCAGGTGAGTCTGTAGTTTTTGCTTGCAAAGTCCATAGTTTTCTATCTATAGAGTTCATAGTTCTGCCTGTAGAGTCCATAGTTTTTTGCCTGCAAAGTCTATAGTTTTCTACCTATAGAGTCCATAGTTTTCTACCTGTAGAGTCCATAGTTTTCTACCTGTAGAGTCCATAGTTTTCTACCTATAGAGTCTGTAGTTTTCTACTTGCAGAATCTGTAGCTTTTTGCCTACAGAGTCTGTAGATTTTTGCCTACAGAGTCCGTAGTTTTCTGCCTACAGAGTCCATAGTTGTCTGCCTATAGATTCCATAGTTTTCTACCTATAGAGTCTATATTTTCCTACCTACAGAGTTTATAGTTATTCACCTATAGATTTCATAGTTTCCTGCCTGTAGAGTCCATAGTTTTTTGCTTGTAGAGTCCATAGTTTGCTATCTGTAGAGTCTGTAGAAGCTCGTACAGAGTCTATAGATTTGGCTATAGAGTCTGTAGAAGTGGCCTGTAGAGTTCGTAGATCTGGACACAGAGTCCATAGAAGCTCCCATAGAGTCTGTAGTCTCAGCTAAAGAGTACGTAGAACCTATCTGTAGAGTTAGTAGATCCTCTGTGGAGTCCATAGAAAAACCACCCTACAGAGTTCATAGTTTCGTGGGTCAGAGACACAAATGAAGCACCTTTGAAACTTATTGGGATATCTACTTGAAATAATGTTCATACGATCACTAGGGGATTTAATGAGTCACCACGTGACTGACATTGTACTCATTTACTCATTTTGCAATTAATACAAATACAGTGTGTTTGTTATTTCAGTTGTGTGTATCTATGCTTGCAATCCTATATTTATGTTTCATGCATTAGTATTCGTAAAACATGAAAAAAGAAATCCAACAAAATCTATCAAAGTCATAAGGAGTCCCTACTGGGTTAGTTTTGGGGTGCAACCAGGGTGCCCATTACAGTGGTATCAAAGCATGTTATTCCTACCATCTTGTGAGGTTTCATGCATCCCACACATCAATACTTCTTGAGGAGAAACCAGACAAACCCAGACGTACAAGTTTTTTCAAAAATTAAGGAGGGTGATCCCTTTTTAGCACCAACAATGGGTGACCAAGATGGGGAAGGGGGAGAACCCATCACTAGGATGAGGCTCAATAATCTTGCCAAGGGGCAAAGGGAGCTACATGCCACATTGTAGTAGATGGCTCTAGCAATTACACAACACCTGACTAGAACAAATCAAGGCAATAATGCCAACTAGGGTAATAATGCTAACCATTTAGGTGGACCAAGTAATGGAGGTAATGGAGATGCATCGATTAATAGAGGAGCCCAGACATATGCTAGAGTAGGTTCTTCTACAAGACCACTCATGCCACAATTTACTTCGAGACAGAATGACCAGAATAACATTGGTCCTACACAACAGGAGATATAAGACCAAATTTTGGAGGATTGGAGACATGCTGGACCAGATTTTTAGGGTGAAATGTCCTTCAGGGAATATATGGATGTTAGACTCAAGCATATGCCCATGAAATGGAATAGGCAAAAAATTATGAGATGAGGAAAAAGTTAGGAAATTTGTCCATTCCATACTATGACGGTACAGGGAAGACTTTAGCATGAATGTGGGTTCAAAAATTAGACACTTATTTCTAGCTTAATCTCATGCCTGAGGAGGACACAATTAAGTAGTTACATTGCACTTGGATGGAAGTGCCCACAAGTGGTGGCACCATAGTATGGCCATGCTTGGCCATAACCAAATAAATACTTATGCAGAGTTTACTGAGAGACTCATTGATAGATTTGACACTAAGGACCCAGAGTTGCATTTCAAGGAGCTAGCTCAGCTTAAATAGTGGGGTTCTGTGGAGGTGTATATCACCGTGTTCCAAAAGCTGGTAGTCTTGGTGATGAATATATTGAAAAGGAGACTAGTTATTCTTTTCATGGATGGGCTTTCTAATCCCTTGTGAGGATGGTTAAAGGGACACAACCCCTCTTCACTACAAGAGGCTATTAAGAAAAAGAGAGACCTAGCATCTTCTTCCTACAAGAGTAAACTTCACTCTAAGGATTCTCATTTTAAAAAGGATAAGGAAAGGAAGGCATTCAGAAGGACCCTCAGTGGCCTAAGGGGGAAACTAAAGGGTTGGATGGTGATACCCTCAACGAACTCAGGAAGAAAAAACTATGTTTTCATTATAGGGATCCATGGAATCTTTCCCATGAATGTCCGCTTAAGGTGAAGGCTAAGCCCATGGAGTATTTCTCAATAAACGAGTCACCTTCTAAAGACAAGGAGCAACACTCAGACTTGGAATCTAGTCAGGGTGATAGTGCTGCTGAGGAGAGTTCAAATGATGAGAAATCTCTTGCTTGGTTGACAGGCATCCAGAAGGCCATTATCTTTAAGGTAAGAGGGATGTTTTAGGGGCAGTGTGTTGTTTCCTTAATCGACATAGGGGTAATACATAATTTCATTGATGCAAAACTGGTGGCCAAGAGAGGACTTCAGACTGAAGAGCATGCAGGGTTCAGAGTCATGGTGGCCAATGGCCACAAGTTATTATAAACCTAGAAGATTTCAAAACTTTGCATCAGATTGGGAGGAGATTATGAGTTGGAGGATGATTTATATGTAGTTGACATAGGTGATTATGATGTGATCATGGGAATGACATGGATGGATTCTCTGGTAGAGTTCACCTTCAACTTGGCTAAGCTGGAGATGAGGTTTCAGCATCAGGCTAGGAAGGTGGTGCTCTGAGGCTTACCTAATGGGGGGCTCAGGGTGGTATCATTAAAAAGGATGGAACAGTTGTTTAGACATGATGACGTTGAGTGGGTAGCTAAATGTTTGATCATGCCCATGCCTCCAGAGTAGCAGGTAAAAAGCTATCACCTAGATGTATAGGAGATCATTTCTAGGCATGATAAGGTGTTTGGTAGCATCCCACATGGGGTTCCTCTTGAGAGGGGTATAGAGCATGTTGTCGAGCTAGAGGAGGGGGATAAACCTATCATCATCACCCCCTACTACCATCCTAAAAATCACAAGGATGAGATAGAGAAGTTGATAAAGGAGCTATTGGAGATGGGGCATATTAGGCCTAGCAAGAGCCCCTTTGCTTCAGCAGTTGTTTTGGTGAAGAAGGATGGGACAATGCATATGTGCATTGATTAAAGAGCCCTCAATAAGAAGACAATTAAGAACAGGTACCCCATCCCTAGGATTGACAAGCTAATTGATGAGCTACATGGAGTGTGATATTTCTCTAAGATAGAATTACATTCAGGATACCATCAGATCAAGATGCAAGTGGAGGACATAGAAAAAACTACCTTCTAGTGTCACTACAAGCACTTTGAGTTTTTGGTTATGCCATTTGGGCTAACCAACACTCCAACTACCTTCCAAAGTTGTATGAATCAGGTGTTTAGAGGGCAGCTCTAAAGATTTGTATTGACATTCTTTGATGACATCCTGGTATTCAGTAGGACATGGGATGAGCACCTACAATAATTAGAGGAGGTGCTGGCCATTTTGGAGCAGGAGTCATTGTATGCCAAGGAATCAAAGTGTGATTTCAGCATGACCAAGTTGCTCTACCTGGGCCATATTATTAGTGTTAAATGAGTTCGAGTGGATCCATAAAAGATCAAGGTGGTGGTTGATTGGCCTACTCCAACCAGCCTTACACAACTCAAAGGATTTTTTGGATTATGTGGATTTTATAGGAGATTTGTGCAGGGCTTTTCACAGACTGCAACACCATTAATAGACCTCACCAAGAAGGGTGATTTTGTATGGATAGAGGCAGCGCAACAATGTTTTGAAAATTTCAAGTGAGTGATGTCTTCATGTCCAGTTCTATCTCTACCCAACTTCATGAAGCCCTTTGAGCTTCATTGTGATGCATCAGGTGATGGGATTAGAGTAATATTGATGCAGGAAAAGCACCCCATTACTTTTGAGAGTAGGAAGCTCTAAGGGGTAGAGAGGAGTTATTATATATATGATCAGGAGATTTTGGTCATCATGCATGCCTTGGCCAAATTCTGATCCAACTTCGTTCGAGGGAAATTTGTGATCAAGACAGATCACAATAGCATAAAGTATTTCATGGGTCAGCGAGACTTGAATGATAGGCAGCAGAAGTGGGTCACTAAATTTTAGGCTTATGACTTTGGCATTGAGTTTGTCAAAGGAAAGAAGAATGTAGTAGTCGATGCCTTATCTAGAAGACCTCACATTTGTGCTCTTATAGAGATTTCAAGAGATTGGTAGGCTAAGATTATAACAGAATATGCTAGAGATGCTTGGGCTTCGAGACTAATTTCAGGCACTATATGGGATGATCTCTATGAGGTGATAGATGGGTTGATCAGATTTCAAGATAGAATTTATTTGATTCTATCATCACTCTTAAAAGAGATGATACTGAGGGTATTTCATGATGCACCTCCGTCTGGGCATCCGGGGGTTTTCAAGACCTATAGGCGAATTCGAGAGCGGTTCTCATGGAGAGGGCTCAAGGATGATGTTCAAAGGCATTTCAAGGAGTGTGTAGTTTGTCAACAGAACAAGGAAGAACACACATTTCCTGCTAGTTTACTATAGCCCTTACACATTTCGGATCAGAAGTGGGAAAGCATTTCTATGGACTTCATCACTAGCCTACTACGAGTACAGGGAAGAGATTGCATTTATGTGGTGGTAAATAAATTGATGAAGTTTGCTCACTTCTTTGCTATCCCCTCTACTTATACAGTAGCTCAGGTGGCAGATGCATTCTTCAGGGAGGTTTTTAGGCTGCATGGGTTACCAAGATTTATTGTCAGTGACAGGGATAGCAAGTTCATGAGCTCTTTTTAGTGGGAGTTATTCAAGCTGTGCGGTACAGACCTTACACCTAGTATGAGCTACCTTCCTCAAATAGATGGGTAGATGGAGATAGTAAATAAATGGGTGGAAGGTTATTTGCAGAACTATGTAACTACACAACAGATAGCCTGGGTTAAGTGGTTACACATGGGGGAGTATTGTTACAATACCATGCATCACATGACCATTAAGATGACTCCATTTATGGCATTGTTTCGGTATGAAGCTCTAAGCTTCATGGATATAGCTTGGGGGGATAGCAGAGTGCCCAAAGCTAAAGACCTGCTGAAGGATAGTCAAGATATCTTGAGAGCACTCAAAGAGAATATACGGAAGGCTCAAAATCAACAAAAGTTATATGATGATCAGCATAGGGTAGAGTGCAGTTTTAAGGTAGGGGACATGGTGTATTTGAGGCTATAGCCATATAGGCAGTCATCGCTCAAGAAAAGCAGAGTAGAGAAGCTTAAGCCTAGATTTTATGGTCCCTATAGGGTGATTCAAAGAGTGGGTGAAGTCACCTATGAGCTGGAGCTCCCAGAGGGCAGTCGAGTGCACAATGTATTTCATGTGTCTAGGCTTAAGAGGGCCATTAGGCATGGTGTAGTGCCTACTACAGACTTACCCCCTTTAGATGAGGAATGGGGCTCATGTTAGAACTTGAGACTATTCTATACACCCAAGAAAGAAAACTTAGAAATAGGGTAGTGAAGGAGTATTTGGTCAGATGGAAAGACTTGCCAGAGGAGGATGCTACATGGGAGAGTGAGCAAGTTATCTAGTAGGCTGGGCTGAGATTGCTTGAGGACTGTCCCCATTTTAGCAGTTGACTTACTCAATTTCTAGCACACTTACTATTTGTATTAAGTTAATAAGATGCAACGGAGGCTAGTTTTGATGATTGGATTTGATACTCCTTGCTGAGAGATTTTCGACGAGCTATCACTTGCACCATTTAGAGTCCAGTTGCTAGTATATTTTTAGGCCTAAAGTACTACAAAAAAGTAACATTTAACCCAGTTGTAAGACATTAAGTGTTACTTTAGACATTTACTTTATGGGGTTGATACCCAAGGGAGATACAAGCAATATTTTAATGGAGGGATTGTTGCACATCCTTTATCCCACATTGCTCAAGTGAGTTGTGTCACCCCTTGGAGGAAGGATAAAGGAAAGTGCTTATGGCTTCTTTGGGCATGTTGGATAAGAAGAAAAGAACTTTTTCACTTGTAGCTTATTTGGGCATTTGAGAATGTCCTTCTCATCTATAGCACTCTAAACATCAACCCTTGGGATTGGTCTTTGGAGTTTGTACTCTCAACCACTATAGCAGCCATGGCACTGTAGTAGTTGTGCCACTATAGTAGCCATACTATGATAACAGTCATGCCACTATAGCAGCTATACTACTATAGCAGATCATCACTGTAGTAGCTCCATCACTGTAGCATCTATATGCATCTAGGTGAGTCTGTAGTTTCTGCCTGCAGAGTCTGTAGTTTTCTATTTACAGAGTCCGTAGTTCTGCCTACAGAGTCCATAGTTTTCTACCTATAGAGTTCATAGTTTTTTGTCTATAGAGTCTATAGTTTTTTACTTGTAGAGTCCATAGTTTTCTCCCTGTAGAGTCCATTGTTTTTTGCCTGCAGAGTCCATAGTTTTTTGCCTGTAGAGTCTGTAGCTTTCTGTCTATAGAGTCCATAGTTTTATGCCTGCAGAGTCCATAGTTTTTTGCCTACAAAGTTTTTAGTTTTTTGCCTGCAAGGTCCGTAGTTTTTTGCCTGCAAAGTCTGTAGTTTTCTATCTGTAGAGTTCGTAGAAGCTCCTGCAGAGTCCATAGATTTGGCTACAGAGTCCGTAGAAGTGGCCTACAGAGTCTGTAGATTTGGCCATAGAGTCCATAGAAGCTCCTGCAGAGTCTGTAGTCTCAGTTGCAAAGTCTGTAGAACCTACCTACAAATTTCATAGATCCAGTCTGCAGAGTCCGTAAAAAAACTAGCTTGTAGATTTCATAGTTTCACGGGTTAGAGACACAAATGAAGCAACTTCAGAACTTGTTGGGATATCTGCTCAAAATAATGTTCGTACAATCACCAGGGGATTTAATGAGTCACCACGTGACTGACATTGTACTCGTTTACTCATTTTGAAATTAATACAAATATAGTGTGTTGGTTATTTCAGCTATGTGTATCTATGCTTGCAATCTTATATTTATGTTCCATGCATTAGTCTTCATAAAACACAAAAAAAAGCAATACCAGTAAAATCTATCGAAGTCATACAGAGTCCCTGCTGGGTTAGTTTTGGGGTGCAATTGGGGTACCCATTACAAAGGGGCACTATAAGATGTCATTGATTAGGTAAATAATGTTGGATAAAGGCATGTAAAGGGAAAAATAATAACATGAGGGGAAAAGTGAACTTAAGAGTACAAAATAAGTTGATGTCATAAATTTGATCTGAAGGTAACAATAGTGGTAAAGTATCACATAAATTATAACAAAATTTCATGAATCAACTAACCTCAATCTTGATATACTCCTTAATATATATAACATTCAAGAGTTTAATACAACAAAAAAATCCTAATATATATATATGCAAAATTAAATATGCCATTTTTATAAATTCTATATATATGAAATACAATTTTACATACATCTACATAACATGTAGAGTTAATTTTTATATTTTATGAATTAAAAAATAACATTATATATTTTTTAAAATAAATAATACTTTTTCCTCATAATTAGGTGCACATTTCTACTTCATATTGGATAGAAAATCAAACCTATAATAAATGGAGCATAACAATAAAAATAAGGGTTACATCGTAGCTATATTAATTGCCTTACATTGATGAGTCTTGTTTTCATAATAGTGAAATTGAATTATTATTTGATTTAGAAAGAATATGAAGGATTAGGTAGTCCAAAATTACTCTTCCTTTTTGATATATTACAAATCATTTAAATGGTAAATATAAACGTTATAAGTTGAAAGTAATGAATACATAATTCAACAATTATTTCATGTGTAAATTTTATAACAAACTTTAATATTTATTATTTCATGATATGCATGTAATACCACATACAAATTACAAACTTTTTAGATATTCAACTTTCAAAATAGAGGTATTGGATTGTGCCATCAAGGAAGTAATTATTATCACTCAATATTGCACCCTAGAGATGGTTGTTTCTACCTTATATAGATTGAGTGAAACATTGGATTACCTCTATGCCTATGGGTTTCATATAGTAGAGGTAAACCTATAGGTTTAAGGGCTAGCTCCCTAGATTGGTCTTTGATAAATTATCACCTACACTACTTACTTGATTAGATGAAAAGGGATAGAAAGAAATATGAAAGTAAACTACTCTAATGAGGTGATACACTTGAATGATCTCCACTATACTACCATAAAATTTCACTATGGAACATAACTCACAACACTAGTCTCAACATCCTAGATTAGTCTAACATAAGTATTTCAAACATGGAGGTGATATGCATTACACTATTCAAGGTGAGTGAACATGAGGTCATATTCCAGACACTAATGTTACTCTTTACACTTAGAGATAAAAAAATACACTTGAATATGATGGAATAAAAATGAATTAGAGGGGGGGTTGAATTAGTCTTCAAAACATTCATTAAATTCAACTTAATATTCATGAGCCATTCGTAAAAGTACATAGATCTAACAAGCATAAGCAACCATACAAGAGCATGAAATAAGATAACACATAATATACATGGGAAAATATAAAGGGGAAGAAAACCACTTGATATTTAAAAATTTACTATAATCCTATAATACAAAAATGAAGATTTAGTGAAACACCAATTCTACATGGATCACCAACTCCAACTAGTCAAGCACCTACTCAACTAGGCTTTAACAAGCACCAAATTGAAATAAGGCACCAACCACTTAGATGAATCAGAACAAAATCAACCAACTTAAACCTTTGATCACATTTATAACATCTTTTTTTTCATACAATATATTATGATCACCTTCTTTAGCTCTTCTCTCTCTTCTACCCCTCTCAAACTGTCTTTTAGGCTTCTTTGCTCAACTAGGTCTCTTCAAGAATGATTAGGTCATATGACCTTGATATTTATACTCATACCTCATATTATATATTAATTATAGATATTATACACCCATATAATGGTATACATGACCTTATTCTACTCCTCAATCTTATTTCTCATTCACTCCCTCTAAGCATACCCTAATATGCCTAAAATTACCTTGTATTTATACAAGCCTCTTGATCATATCCCTCTTGGTCAGACACACACAATTGACCACTTATATTTGTGAAATAATAGTCATTATATTATGTTACAATAATAATTAATCATAATCTCAGGTAAGACACAACTCAATAGGCTATATTCACTCTTTAGGTCTCATGGAGACCTATTAAGCCTTCTTAATCACACGTTATACTTTGCCTTCATTGGAACACTTTAAAACTTAAAAAATGGTAGTAAAACTTCATATATCACTCAAATTTACCCAAAATAATCTCATATTAGGTCCATGACACCTTTTAGGTCCAATCACAACTTGAAATACTACAATAGCACTATTCACATTAGGCATGTGTACTCAAACACTATCTGATCTCTCTCATGCTTGATCACCTACATGTCATGTAACCAGAACTTAAAAAACATGTTAACATAAGATATATGACTTTAATTTTATATTAATTTACTTTTTACACTCTGAATCAATGACCAACATTGGTCTTACTCACCCTTTAGGTCTCATGGAGACCTACTTCATTAGGTCTGCTCTCTTGATGCTGAGACTTGATCTTATTGGATATAGGTAGCCTTATCCAATCATAAAAACCCAATAAAAAAATTTTAAAATTAATTATTTTTTCCTCTTCCATGATTTTTTATATTTTAATCTTGTGTTCATACCTTGAAGCCCTCTTTAGCATAGACTGCCCTATTAGGCATGTACACCTCAGAAACTATATTGCAAGAATGTAGTTTAATCACTCCTTTATCAGATATCCCATGAAAAATTAAACATATATAAATATTAAAAATTACCTAATTAACATCCAAAACTACTTTTAATAACTTCACTTGAATAATAATTTCTCAAGAACAACTCTGCAACTTGCTCACTCAGAACTACCAGTATACTCAAAAATATAGCCATAAGGAATTAGACTTAAAACCACATATGTAGAAACTTTTATTAACTATTTATGAATTAAAATTATCTTATGAAATATTAATATAATCCTTAAATTAAAAAATCACAAGGTCTAATGGAAAACATTGGTCTTACAGACCAATTCCCTAACTTACAGTCTCACAGTCCAATCCTGAACAGACAAGCCATTTTGTGAACACATTTTATTCACTTACACTAACATCTAAAGCTTATTAAAATAATTATAATGACTTAAAATTCATTAATTAAAACTAAATTCACTATATTTAATCACTCTTTCAGGAATCTACACTCAAATCCAACTTTTCATCATTGCAACTCAAAAATTGTCAAGACTGTAAAAAACACAGACATGAAACATTGAACTTATAACACTTGTATAGGGAATTTAAAAAAATTAAAATTAATTTAAATTATTATAATACATTTAAAAAACATATTAAAATAAAAAATAAATATGGTCTAATATAAAATACTGGTCTTGTAGACCAACATTTTGACCTCTCTCCTCATAGTCACACCAAAACTAGATAATCCATTTTGGCTTCAAGTTTTCAACCTCTATAATTTAATTCCAAAATATATACCAAGAATTAATAGGACATAAAATTAAATTTTTTTAATGACCTTTAATCCATCACTCTTTCATGAAAACACATCAAGCATCATCTTCTCATCACTGCCTGAGTTTTGCACATTTTGCTCTATTAAGCCTGCTAATGACTAACCCACTTGGATCACCAAATTTTCACTATTAAATATTTTAACCTATCATAAAACCTTCATGGACATCAAATAAAATTATATACCTTCTCCATCCAATCATTTTCAAACTTAGTCTAATACAACTTTTGATAGCTACAATAACTTCAGAAATAAGCCGGTATCTTTACATTTTATATCTCATATCTCTAACCAATACCACTTGGAGGTACTTGGAATAATATAATAAAATATAAAATAGATTACCTAAGCATAAAAATTCATTTTTGGGACTTTTGATCAACATATTGAACATCGGGTCCTTATTAGGGTTATAAGAGGGTTAAAACCTATTTCCACTCTTAACAATAATTAATAAAGAATAACCCATAAATATAAAAACTAATTATTATAATTTTGATCTATGAAGATTAAAAATATACCATAAATATATTAAGATCCCATGCATAGGTTTGACAAGCTAAAAAACACAATAAAATTCTTCTCGGGTTGAGAACCCTTCATTCTGTGTAATTGGGAGACCTCAAAGCACTTTTTATTATCTTAACCTTATAAATTTGACCTAAAAATCCATGAATAAACCTAGTAAAACCTATAAAACATCTAAAAAATATAATTTGTGCATACTTGCCTTGGAAACTGAACCTCATGCCTCATTAGGCCATGCTCTCACCACCTTGATTTTTACACCTTATTAGGCCTTGAACTAACCTTCAAACCTATTTTTAATATATTAATACTTAAATCACATGCTCACACAATATATCACATGATCAAACAATGTCAAACATCTTTATACAACATTATCTCACCATGAAACTAGGCTTATGCCTTCACACAATGTCTCTTCATTCCATAACTAAGCTTCCATGTTGGCCTTCACATCACTCATGAAAACATAATAACATATACCAATAATATATTACACACATATAATCATTTAAAAAAACATTTAATGCTTAAACACTTACATACATCCTTCACATGCCTTGATAATAGATCATGATACCTCGTTAGGCTAGGTAGGGTCTAGGACTGGTCTAGTTACAAACTTGAACTGGAGGTATTACCCTTATAGTCTTGCCTTGAATATCTCATTGATGCCTCTACACCTTTATCACATGACTTAAATTCTCCTCAAGAAATGTTATACCTTTGTACATACCTCTACACATACATCTTCATGCTCACCATGCACATGCCTCTTCATGACATGACTATGCTAGCTATGACTAGGCTTCTTAAGCACTTGAAAATTGACACACTAACCTATACCTACTCATGATTATCAATGATATTAATCAAGTTGTCATAAGAACATTATTCAAATACTAATCTCATAGCACTACTCTTATACAACACTCTTCCAAGCTTCTTAACACAACTCATTACTAACTGAACTGACTTTGCTCTCACTAACACTCTTACATACCTACTTATCATCATACCTTCACAAGAACATTTTACACAAATGAAAATTAATTTCAAAACTCAATAATTAATGAAAATGATCAATAATATCCCCCTTTTTCATTGATGAAAAACACATTCAAAAAACTATAGCAACCACTCTTGATGGTAACCATCTCCTAGATCTGGCTCTTGTCTTTTCTCATCCTTTATAATCTTTCTCCCCCTTTGAAATTAATGACAAATGGTTACCTATAACTAATGGAATCACACTTTCTCCCCCTTTAAATGATATTACATCTCAAATACACTAGATGACACATAATATTCATAAACTATGGCAACCATCCATGGAAATCACTCTGAGAAACTTCTCTCAATCAAGTCACTTCTCCTAGCTGGTCCATCAAAAACTCAACAAATAGAATATATGAAGTATCTAAAGCATATGATATCCTTAACTCCATTCATATATACATTTTAATATCAAAATAAACCACTCTCTTGAAAATGAACTCAGAGCTACTAAGCTCCTCCTCAGACCAAACATATCTCCTTTAGTGAAAGAGGAATTCAAGATCACTTACCTTCTTTGACATGACTGAAGAAGATCAAACTCTTGATCATAAACTAGGATACCAAACTCTTAACACAAAATATATAATTTTAAACCCCCCTTTGTCTTCATATCTCAACACATGAGTCAATAGGACTCTTAAACCATCCTCATATTCCTTCAGTCATCTTGAATCCAATACCCCTTTTTAACACAGATGAAGCTCAACTATTGACTGCTAGAAACATAGAAAAACTTTGTTTACCTCTTCAATAATTATCAACAACTACACTTAGAGATTATGAACAACTTGAATATCTCCCCCTCAAACTAATAATCCACCATACTTTTGCTAACTTAAGAGTGTCTCCATGAATCCTAATGGAGTCACCCCTTTCCATAGAGAACTAAAATATCACAAACTCGGGAGAATCCTAGATCTCCATGTTCTCAAAAGATTGAATATCCTTCATGATCCTTTTAGGATTGATTATCAACTTATGTTTGACCTCTTCATCAATCATTTGATCAATACTATGAGCTAATAACAAACATTCCTAACTTGATTTCACATCTGAAGTATACTTTACCATAGCAAATAGTCCACTTCGGCTTATACACTAATCATGACTCACCTTTACTATCTTTGGTTTTCACACATTAATTTTTCTTCTCTATTTCACTCTGGGGGATTCAAA
This sequence comes from Torreya grandis, assembly GCA_037957365.1. Lineage (NCBI taxonomy): Eukaryota > Viridiplantae > Streptophyta > Pinopsida > Cupressales > Taxaceae > Torreya > Torreya grandis. Next base: position 5,333,460 of record JARHVA010000239.1, on the reverse strand, counting down.
CCTCTTGTTTTTCTTTTTCACAAGCTTTAACTCTTCTAAGGCACTCATGAGCTCAACTTCAAGGTCTACTTCAGCTTCTCCTTCTTGATCACTAAACATCTTGTGCTTCTTAGGATCACCTTCAAGCTATTGGGATTAATTTAAATGACCAATATATGATACCAATTGATGGAATAAAATTGAATGAGAGGGGGGTTGAATCAGTCTTCAAAATACTCATTCAATTCAACATAATATTCATGAGCCATTCATAAAAGTACATATATCTAACAAGCATAAGCAACCATACAAAAGCATGAAACAAGATTACACATAATATAAATGGGAAACCCTCAAGGGGAAGAAAATCCATTGATATTTAAAAATGGAATATATTCCTATAATACAAAAACCAATATTTAGTGAAGCACCAACTCCACATGGAGCACCAACCCCAACTAGTCAATCACCCACTCAACTAGGCTTTAGCAAGCACCAACTTACAAGGAGGTACCAAACCCTTAGATGAATCAGTACCAACTCATCCACACAAAACCTTTTATAACCTTTATAACATCTTGTTTTTCATACAACAAATGATGATCACCTTCTTTAGCTCTTCTCTCTCTTCTACCCCTCTCAAACTATTTTCTAGGCTTCTTCGCTCAATTAGGTCTCTTGAAGACTGATTAGATCATATGACCTTGATATTAATACTCATAACTCATATTAGATCTTCATTACATATTCTCTACACACCCTTATGATGGTTTACATGACCTTATTCTGGTCCTTAATCTTATTTCTCATTCACTTCCTCTAAACATACCCAAATAGGCCTAAAACTACCTTATATTTATACAAGCCTCTTGCTCATATCCGTCTTGGTCAACCACACACACTTTAAAATTTATATTTTCCACATAAAAGTCCTTGGGACATGTTATAACAAGAATCAATCATAATCTCAAGTCGGTCACAACTCAATAGGCTGCATTCCCTCTTTAGGTCTCATGGAGACCTATTAGACCTTCTTAGTCACACATTACACTTTACATTCCTTGGAACACTTTAAAACTTCACACACAATAGTAACACTTCATATATCACTACAAATATTCCCACACTAATCTCATATTATGTCCATGACATATTTAAGGTCCAAAAACCACTTGAAACACTTCATTAGCACTGTTTACATTAGGCATGTGTACTTAAACACTATCTGATCTCTCTCATGCTTGATCACCTAATGTCTTGTAAATATAACATAAAAACATGTTTACATAATATATATGACCTTAATTTCATATTAATTAACTTGGTACACTCTAACATAATGAACAACATTCATCTTACTCACCCTTTAGGTCTTGTGGAGACCTACTTCATTAGGTCTGCTCTCTTGATGACAAGAATTGATATTATTGGATCCAAATATCCTTATCCAATAATAAAAAACCACTAATTTTTTTTAATGAATTATTCTGACCTCTTCCATGCTTTTTTAGATATTCATCATGTGTTCATACCCTGAATCCCTTTTTAGGATAGACTGCCCTATTAGGTCTATACACCTTAGAAACCATCTTGCAAGAATGAAGCTCAATCACTCCTTTAGAATATCTCCCATTAAAAATGAAAAAAATATAAATATACTAAATAAAATCATGAAAATTCCCAACTACTTGGAAAAAATTCACTCAAACAATAATGGCTCAAGAACAACTTTGCAACTTGCTCACTCATAACTGCCAAAATACTCAAAAACATAGTCATAAGGAATTGGAATTCAACCAAATGTGTAGACACTTTTATTGACTATTTATACATGAAAATTATCCTATCACATCTTAAAATCATCCTCAAATGAAAAACTAACAAGTTATAATGGTAAATATTGGTCTTACAAACCAATTCTTTGACTTACAGTCTCACAATCCAATTCTGAATAGATAAGCCATTTTGTGAACACATTTTATTCACTTAAACTCACCTATAAAGACTATAAAAAGAATTATAATGACTTAAATTTCATTAATAAAAAATCCATGCACTATATTGTATCAATATTTCATTAAATTACACTCAAATCCAAATTTTCTACACTGCAACTCAGAATTGTCAAGACCATCAAAAACACAGTAATGAAACATTGACATAGTAACACATGTATATGGAATTTAAAAGACTTAAAATGAATGTATATTATTATATGAAATTTCCAAACCAAATTAAAATACAAAATCAATATGGTATAATGTCAAATATTGGTTTTGGAGACCAATCTTTTGACCTCTCTCCTCATAGTCACACTAGAACCATATAATCCATTTTGGCTTCAACTTTTCAACCTATATAATTGAATTAAAAACCCTATATAAAGAATTAATATGAAATAAAATTACAAAACAAAATTTTCATGACCTTCAATCCATCACTCTTTCATGAAAACACATCAAGAATCATATTTTCATCACTGCCTAGGTTTTGCACATTTTGCTCTATTAGACCTATTAGTGAGTAGCCAAATTGGATCACCAAATTTTCACTCTTAAATAATATAAAATATACATAAGCCTTCATGAAAATAAATTAAAATTAATACCTTCTCCATCCAATCATTTACAAATTTAGTCCAAAACAACTTATAACTTCTTCAGAAACAAGCCTGTATCTTCACATTTTCTCTCTCATCTCTCTAATCAATACCACCTAGAGGTACCTAGGAGAGTCCACTAAAATATTCAATATCTTACCTAATCATACCAATCCATTTTTGGAACCTTTGATCAACATCTTCAACATCAGGTCCTTATTAGGGTTATATGAGGGTTTAAACTTATTTCTACTCTTAAGAGTCATTCATAAATCATAACCCCTCAATGAAAAAAATAATGGCTATAATTTTGATCTAGGACCCTTCCACATCTACCATGAATATCTTAGGTTCCCATGTAGAAGTTTAATGAGCTAAAAAACACAATAAAATCCTTCTTAGGTTGAGAACCCTCCATTTTGTGTACCCAAGAGACCTCAAAAAACTTTTTATTATCTTAAGCTTCAAAATTTGACCTAAAAATTCATCAATACACATGGGAAAACCTATCACACACCTAAAAAATCTAACTTGTGTATACTTTCCTTGGAAACTAAACCCCATGCCTCATTAGGCCATGTTCTCACCACATTGATTTCTACACCTAAGTCTTCACACCTCATTAGGCCTTGAAATGACCTTAAAACCTCTTTTAAATCTATAAATACTTCACTAAAATTCTCACACAACATATCACATGCTCAAAAAATGTCAAACATCCTTCTACAACCTTATCTCACCATGTAACCAAGCTTATGATTTCATAGAAGGTCTTTTCATTCTATAAATAAGCTTCACAAGACACCTTGTCCTCAAATACACATGATATAAATTTTATATAACCTTTAAAATATTTATAACATCCATCTCACCATGCCACCATTCCTCTTCATGCACAAGACTAGGCATCCTATGCACATACCTTCTCAAGACACTACTAAGCTCAAGCATTTGACAACTTTGACAACAAATACCTTCCATGTTAACCTTCACATCACTCATTTAGACATAAGAACATATACCAATCATATTTTAAACTCTCAAAATCACTATAACAATTTATTTCATGCATAAACACTACCATACATCCTTCACATGCCTTCATAACAGATCATGATATCTCATTAGGCCAGGATGGGTCTATGACTGATCTAGTTTTAGCCTTGGAATAAAGGTCTTAACCTTTTAGGCTACCTTTAAAATCTCCTTGATTCCTCTACACATTACTCAAATGCCTTACATGCTCCTCAAATAATGTCATATCTCTAAACATACATCTTCATGCTCACCATGCACATGCCTCTTCATGACATGACTATACTTGCTATGACTAGGATTCTTAAGCACTTTAAACTTGAGATATTAACTTGTAATCACTCATGATAATCAATGATATCACTCAAGCTATCATAAAAACACTCTTCACATAGTACTCTCATAACACTGCTCTCATACAACAATACTCTTCCTAGCTTCTTAACACAACTCACTACCAACTAAACTGACCTTGCTCTCACCAACATTCTTGAATATCTAATTCTCATCACACCTTCACAATACCCTTTGACATAAATGAAAACATCAATGCTAAAACTCAATAATCAATGACAATGCTCAACAGACTACACTTCATGTGACCTATTAGAGTAAAAAATACTTGCATCAAACATGGTAGAGTAAAGAGAAGGCAAGGATGGATACTCATCACTAGACCCTTCACTATGAACCACTTCACACACTTAAACAATAATATTATGAAATAAAAACTAGATTTCAAATATTTATTTCAAATGCAAATATAATATTCAAACCAATAGGGCTTCATCATACTAGGTGTGGATGTCATACAATTTCCAAAATGGATTGCATTTATAGATTAAAGGAGAAAAGAGAGAATAAGAGAAGTGGAAGGGTCACAAGTCCATGTGTCAAGCTATGGAAATCAATTACAAGGTGATAGAATGAGGTGGAAAAGAAGTCAGGAAGTGGTCTTGGACAATTGTCCATCTAATTTACATCATTCTCCATCAAAGCAGTGTAGAACTCTTCATTATCCTTCTTTGATACTATCCTTTAGTGATGAGTTCACTTGGCTGATTGAAACAACCATATGGATCCTTAACACCTTTGCACTATCATGAAAATGTGGAAAAAAGGTTTTAATATCCTTCATATGATTCTCAATTGATGGTCTCTCTTGCACCACTTATCATTCACTGTCTAGAAACTACTCACTAGCCTTCTAGGCATCATTCTTCACATTTGCCATCAAAATGACTTATAGTTGTACAAAAGACATGTTGCAGAAGAGTTAGGAAACCTAATTAAGATACTTTTGTCCTATAATCTATCATATAGATCTTCATGAAACTCAAAACTTGATTCTCACTTCTCATCTTAGATAGTACCTTGCCTTCTTACTATCTCACTTAGACTGCCTATGATGAATGTAATAGTAGAGAGGTTGTCATGCTTGAATTTGATTAAGAATGAGGATGGGAGGTTAGGACATGTCTCTATAGACTTCCCACAATGATATCCATCCATGTGGAACTAACCAAATCTTGAAAGAAACACCATATTAGGACTATCTGTATAGAAGACAATATAGATAAAATGAGTGTCAAGGAACCTAGGAGAGTACTAAACAAGTTCAAAACACTTTTTAAGCTATTTTACCACCTTTAAATGCATTTATATTCATTTCTTATCCATCAGGTTTTAGGAGGGATTTTAGTGGTTCTAATTCTTAGTGATAGTTCATAAAACTTAAATTCTCAAACCTCAAATAGATTCCACTAAGAACAAGTTATGGACCCCCTTCAAATATTACCAACTCTTTGGTGCACCATGCATAGTGTTTGTACTGATATGAGCATATGAAAGTGACCTTCAAGTTCCTTGTAATGCATTCTAAGTAGGTCTGAGATATTCTTATATCAAAAATGACCAATTTGAGTTACTACCTACAAACCAGTGATCCCAATCCATCTTATATCTTCATATGAAGGCTCTATCATGTCTTATAAAATTCATGTAGTCATCTGGAACAAGATAAAAGCCATGAGGGTTTTAGGCCTAATCTAGGCCTAACAGACCTAGACTATGCATTCTCAGTTTTTGACCTCCTTTAGGTTTATAATGGATGCATAGGCATCTTAATGATTTTTTAATCTTTATATTAAATCTCACATCATACTAAAATGATTCCAAGACTATCTCATTCTTTCATTTAACATTCATGTGCTAACCTGCAAACTATGGTGTTCATGGAGTGCCCTCTATCTAAGACAAAACAAAGGGCATCTCCCCTATTCATATGATTTTAAGGGTACCATGAGGGGATATTTTAGGTCATGTTGATCATATTCATAAATTTCCAAAGCTCGTTCATGCTTTTGAAGTACTTAACCTTCCATCTTCTCTTTTTAGCTCTTAGGAAACATGATTGGAGGTAGGGTTTTAGTTGACTATAGGTAACATTTAAAAACTAGTTAAGTCCCTATCCTTGCATCTAGGGATCACATTAGACTATGTCATCATCATCATTACATTGACCTCAAATCATTTCATTTGATCCTTTAGCTCTATCAACCTCCAACCTTGCATGTTTCATGATACTAGGTTAGTCTACAAACTATGTCAAATTATAGGTGCACTTCAAAGGAGTTGTGAGACATGTAGGTGCTTATTTATGCTTTAAACATTGTGTTTCATACCTCCATATTACTTTTAGGTCACTAATTCCATATCATTTCATACCTTTATTCATCAATTAGATAGCATCCTTGTTGTTTAGAATGGTTCACTATATGTCTTGACTGTGTCACTTGTAGGTGGAAATTAGGGAAGAATTGGTGAGATTACGGTAAGTGTCACTATGTTTGAGCATTGTGATTCATCTCTCTATTTCCTTCTGAGGTCAATAGTGTTATGATCCAAAATTAGATTTATTGTTTAGTCTTTATTTAATTTGTTTATGTTTTAGTTGGTTGATGGGTTAGTTACCCGTGAGTTGGTTTTCTTTAACCAACTTCTCTCTTGTAAGCTTTTTAAATGCTTACATTGTACAAAAATAAATAACCTTTTGAAATTGAATTTAAAAAATATATTTCTATTTTATTTCTTTATCTTGGCCTACAGTGATACTAGATCCATGTAGGAGAAAAAAAAAAGAGGATTGATATAGGAAGAAGAATAAATTTTTGATGCATATGCAAAGTGTTGAGTGTCTCTGTTCAATACTTAGACAAACTAAAACCGTTGTGTATGAATACAACTATTATCAAATGGGAAAAAGAGAATCTAAAAGTGAATGAAGACCACTACTTTATAACTTCTAAAGTGTTTGTTTTGCATGCATTGATATGACATTTTTTGTAGCATAATAGATTCAAAAATAACACAATATATCCACTTTAGTGCAACAACATTCAAGACATTGGAGAGAAAGAAGTCCACATAAATCACAAATATATCAATGCATTTTTTTTACACAGCGATAAATAAGTCCACAAAAAACATAGAGATATCTCACATAAGCACATCTTTTGTTTTGTTCACAAAGCCAACATTTTGTTCACATAGCCAATGTTTTGTATGATGCAATGATTTGATTCATATATAAAGAAGTGGCAATTTTAAAATTGTCTAATAATCCAAAAAAAATGGGAATGCCATAGGTTTTAAAATACTAGAGAAACATGGTGGACCCAAAATGAAGCTCCAAGTTATGGCATAGAATTGTGCCATATAAAATTAATCTTTTTTATTATGGTTTGTTTTTATTTATACATTGGGTCCCATCTAGTAAAAATAGGAGTACAAATTTACATGAAGTGAAAGATTTGATGTATATTTAATTTTTCACATTTAGAAGACACATATCTTATAGAAGGTTCTACCAATATGTTTTTGAATTGATTGATGGGAAGATGGTTATATAAACTTTTGTAAGTCACTTACAATAAAGAAGGTCAAGGGTTCAAAAACTCATATATATATATATATATATATATATATATATATATATATATATATATATATATATATATATATATATATATATATATATATATATATATATATATATATATATATATATATATATGGGATAAAATTTCATTTTTGACCTTATTTTGTATTTAAAAATTCAAATATTGGAAAAATAAGGGTGTAATAGGAGTTATAAGGTGTAATATTTTTTACAAGTCCCAGGATTTTCTTCTATTCAGAGGTATTTGGAAGGTAATGGTAAAACCTCAATAACATTATTTAGTCTTAAGTATTATTTTGATAAACACCATGGTTAAAATTGTGCGCTTAATTTCTAAAAATGGATGCTTAACTCCTAAATATTATAAGGAATGGTCAATGAACATGAAAAATACATTAATCTTCAACGACTTATAGGAAGTAGTTTAAAAGCAACCAACGTTACCCACTGATGCCACAAATCTTGTAGAATTTCATAGATGTGACAAACGTGCCTTTTTTTATTGAAATCAACTTGCAGTGCACAAGTTATAATTTACATAGAGGCCATCAAATTTGAAGCTTGGAAAGCATGGAAAGCTCCAAAAGACTTATATGATAAATAACCCACCTATAAGAAAATTGACCTTATTATGCAGTTGCTCAACACTAAACTAACAAATGATGAAGATTTTTCATAATATGTGTCACAAATTAAGAATTTGAAACAAGAATACAACACTAATAGTAGAAAATTTGATGATGAAATGCTCATTTTGATTATTTTGAATGGCCTTAATCCTAGCTACAGGAACTTTCTAGAAATGTTACAGCTTTGTGATAATCTTAACAAATCTACTTTTGATTTCATTTGTGAGTTGCTCACTCAACATGAGAAACAATTTGCAAATAAGAAATAAAAACCTACTAAAGAGGCCTACTATACCAAAATAGGTAATCCTTTATATGAGCATAATAGAATTTTTTTTGAAGCACTTTCAGAGATAGAAACACTCTTTGAGGCATCATTCTAGACATATGGATAATTCTAGTTCTTCAAAGCATAGACATCACTCTGGTTCTTAGAAGCATGATCATCACCACAAACATTCACATGGACACAAGCACAAGCACATGAATTCTTCTTCATGTGGTTATTCTTCATCTAGTTCTAGTGGATGTAAAAAAACATGATACTATTATGGTGGCATAGGACACCTCTTTATAGAGTACCCCTCCAAAAGGAGGTCCTCTCAACATCGAAAGAATATAGAAGACAGAAGCAAATTTTGTTGGTCACTCTTCTTGTTCATCTTCTGGCTATTCTTCTAATGGATGGGATGACTTTGAAGTTTCTTGCTTTGTAGATGTCAACTATATATTATTAGATGATAACACACCCATCTTGTGTGAGCTTCTAGGCTCAAGATTGAGATTTGATGTAGTAGCATTTTTTAACTTGTGTACTTTGCTTTCACAAATCTAGTGTTGATATGATCTTTGATGTGGAGCATTTTAGTGCTTTTTACTAGTTTATTTGTTTCACGGCTTCTCACCTCTCATCTGATAGGATAGAAGATATTACATATTGGTTTTTTATCAGTCACAAGTGGTTATGGTATGAGTCAGCATTGAGTTACTATCATTGTTAGTGCTAAGCAAAGGCCTGTAGAAGATGTTGGCAATTGTTGGACATCAGTTTGAGATGTGTCATACATAGTACTAAGGTAATCATTTATTGGATGGATTCCATGTGAGGATCAATGTAGTTAAACAGGGCATGATCTTGTTCTAATTCAGTGTGGGGATGATCATGGCATTGATCAGTCTAGGATGCACAGTGTACGAATGATAGTTGCAACAGACTCTATATGAATCACTATTCATTACTTTAGTCTTTCTATACCCCTTTAGATCAAGTGGGAGTTTTTTGGTTTTATGATCCAAAATTAGATTTATTTTTTAGTCTTTATTTTAAATTTCTTATGTTTTAGTTGGTTGATGGGTTGGTTACCTATGGTTGGTTTTCTTTAATCAACTTCTCTCCCGTAAGCTTTTTAAATTCTTAAATTATACAAAATAAATAACCTTTTCACATTGAATTTTATGAATATATTTCTATGTTATTTCTTTATCCTAGCCTACAAATAGTACATATTCACACTTGAATGAACCTATCTCATGCCTACAGAGTATGCTCTCATCTCTCCATTTAAGTCACTGTTACATTTCCAATTCTAGGCTCAACACTGTAGATTTTCACTGAGTGGTTTTAGTACAATTCTAGCTGAGCAAAGCTTCACTCTATAATCATTATCTTTAATCTATCAGCCTTATCCTTAGGTCAAGATATATAATCTAGGTCTAGGCTACAAGTGAGACACCATTAGACTTGTCTATAATTTAAGACACTTCACCACAAGATGGAACATTATAGAATAAAGACTTATTTCAGAGATATTAAGGTAAAGCTTCCCTTAAGAAACTTTTCTTTCTTTGACTCACTGTGAGCTATGTGATGGATCTAGGATTAACACCATGAGCCATGAGTGACTTGAGAAAATCCATTCAATTCTTGAGTATGAATACCACTTGTGTCCTTTTATAGTCCATCCTCTTTTGTACATGCTTACACATGACTATAGATGATTGTGCATTAAAGAGTTATGATCAGTAGTTGTTCATATTTTGAGAAACATCTCTCAATCAACCTTCAAACCTTCCAATGCAAACTTGCCATGGAAAAACTAGATTTCATGATTTGAGATGTTAAACACATGTACATTATCTAACTTGGAACCATTGATAGGGAAAAAACCTTGTAACTAATGAAACCATGTCCTACAGATATAATGTTTGTATTTCCAATATAAAGAGAGTGATCCTATCTATGAAATCATGTTTGACATGTGAAAAAAATATGTAAACCAACATGGAGATGATGTAATTACTATGAAATAACACATACATCATTTTGAAACACCAGATCATGCAAACAAATGAGAAACCCTGGAGATGTTAGGAATACACAGTCAACTTGGATGTAGTATCAGTCTTGACCTTTATTCATGAAGTTTCATCCACCAATCTGAAATATATTTCCATATAATGAGATCCCATTAGGAATGATAACATCCACCAAAATCATTCACCTTAACTCTACATCTCCTATATGTACTAAAGATCGATGGATTATTCTTGACTTGCACAAGAGAGTGATGGGATAGGTGAACTAGTTTTTTTCATTTTTGAACCTGTCACAGCAATCTAAACATGGAGATGACTTGTGGAGAATTGGGGAGACCCTTATAAATATTCCACACATGTTTGAACTATTGGATAGTCCATAAAATAATTGAAACTCTTTTTTTAATTGATCTTCTTGTTTTAGATGTTTGAACTTGCACAATTTAGTTAAAAAATTGACCACTGATACTCATCTATCACATGGGATGTTGGATAACACTTTGACACACTTGTCCCCTTGAAAAAATTATACAACTTATTAAATTGGCTCAAAGGTGACATAAAATGATACTAGGACAAAATGACACATATGACCAAAGTAAGACAAGCTATTTAACTTTAGTTATGACCATGGTGGACACTTTAGGACCTATAAAACCTCATGACAAGTTTAAACTTGTAGGGAGTTGACTTATTTGACCAGGGGGTCAAATTAGACAACAATAACCTTAGAAGTGGATGTTAAATTTAAAGTTGATAATTTTTATCGACATTTCAGACTACTACACAACCACTTTTTGATTGCTATTGTAGGTTTTATTTATTTCTTTAAAAAAATACTTTTTGATGGTTAAATGGATGTTATATTTAAAATTGACCAATTTTATTGATGTCTCACACTATTATATGGTAGAATTGCTACACAACTATTATTGTAGATTTTTCCTATTACCAATAGAAAAAAAACATTTGAATATAAACTCAAGGATTTTGCAATACACATTAGTATTGAAAATGAATTTTCAAAATTAAACATAAAAAATATTAAAAAAATTAAAACATGTCTTGAGTTTTAATATGTTTCTTAGTCCTAAATTTATAATCATTTTCCTCTACATATGAAAAGGGTTTTCCTATTACAAATTTGTTAAAAAAAAGAATACATGAATACAAAAAACAACTAGTTGGTCTAATGTAGCCTTTGCCCTTAAATATTTGTCTATTGGCTCAATTGCATGAGGTAGACTTAGTTTAATCATTTTTTATTTACAACAAGGAGTACAACACATGTTGACATTATACTAATTTACAAGAGGAAAAATATGTTTTAATATATATATATATATATATATATATATATAGAGAGAGAGAGAGAGAGAGAGGTAATTGAAATATGTATTTTATTAAAGAAAGGTTATATATCTATAACTAAGATCCATGTTTAATATGTAGCTTGAATTAGAATTGCAATGTTGTTTATGTAGGAAAAGACATTAACTTGTTGCTCTTGTAGCTTTCATTCATTAATGGTATCAATATGTAGACACATAAATAAATTAAATCAAGGTTAAGAATATATGAAAATGCCATGCTCATAGCCAACAGAGAAACGACAAGGCCATAAAAAACTTGAAGGCAATCAAAAAATTCAAGTTGAACTGAGCAAGGAAGGTGAAGGGCAATGACAATGTATTTTAAATAATATGTATTAAAATATATAATATAATCAATATTAATATAATTACATATAGTAATAATAATTATATATAATTTATTATAGTACTATACATAGTAATATAATAATATTTTACATATAAACTAAAACATATAATAACACAATATATTAATATATATTTGATGTTATTATTATATTAATTTAATATATTAATAATATATAATTATATATTGTATTTATAATATATATGATTTTTATGCCAATGAGATGTGGGTGACTTGGTTAAAGTGGTTTGGTCGTTTCAAGTGTCACTCAAGTTTAAATATCAGGAAAGATATATGAGGTTGGTTGTGTCTGCGGTTCGTATTTTAAAAGCTATTATTGGTTATTATTTAGGTTGTTGTTGGGAATAGTTGATATAAATCTAATAATATCTGAAATACATGAAGTTTTACATAGGGATTTGAACCCCTGATTATATACCAAATTGGTTCACGCTCCGTCAAATACCATTGCCTAGCTATATACATACATACATACATACATACATACATACATACATACATACATACATACATACATACATACATACATACATACATACATACATACATACATACATATATATATATATATATATATATATATATATATATATATATATATATATATATGTTATTCATTTTTTATTAGAGCTATGAACTTGTCTGAGACATAATCAGGGGTCAGATCTTCAAGTGATCATCTATCACATGTACTAGATATACCAACAATAACCATAACTGATCCCAGAATACCAATAATGGCCAAAACTGGTCCAAGAATACTCATAATGGCCACAATCGACTTAAGAATACCAACAAATGGCCACAACTAGCCCAATAACACTAACAATAACCACAACTAACCCAAGAATACCCATAATGACCATAGTCAACGCAAGAATACTAACGATGACCACATCCGGCATCAAATACTTTAATAAAATTTAAACTTTGATGAAACTCAAAACAACCAAACCACTTTACCAACTCACCTACATCTTATTAATATCATTATAATATATATTACTATATACTTATAATTACAACATATATATATAATTCTATCATTTAAAAAATGCACTCTTTTATATATATATATTTATGAGAAAATAAGCGTACAAGTAGTATTGAGAGATATGTTGGTATTGACACTATCTTTCATGTCGCACACTCATAGCCCAAGGTAAAAAAGCATTGTGGACATTTATGAAAGTTGCAAGCCTATTAATGTGGCCAATGATGTTGAGAAATAGGGCCGAAGGACGAAGATTTATGAGCATATTGTTTGTAACAAATGTGGAGCAGTGTATCTAGAGGAGAGGTTACTTTTACTCTATGATGGGTATGATAATGGGTATCCTATGTATTGTCTATCCAGCTTGCACTAGGAACGATGGCATTAGAGCCATGAAATTATATGTTTTTTAATTTCCAAATTTTAGTTTGTTGTTTGATTTATATTCTCTCTGCCTATTTTATCAACATCGAAGGGCTTAACAAAATGAATCACTTAAATATATTCACAAAGAAATAAATGTCTGCTCTAGGAGACGACGAAAAGATAAAATTTTGGAATGTTCGGCATATCAAAAATAGGGAAATAAACCTTGCTCAGGGGGCAGAATGGTTAGAATGGATTCTCACCCATGCGTTGATATCTCAATTTCCTGAAAATGGGTGAGTAGCTTAGTCAAATTACAAATTTAAAAAAATATTTATACGAAAATATTGTCAAAAAAATATCTAAACATTATTCAATGGTTCTTCGAGGTGTCTATACTAATCATCTGCTCCTAATTATTTATAGGTTTCATGTTCGTAGCTTATGCTCGGAATATAGCAGATTTGATTAAGCGGGAGGCTTATTACTGATGGGCGAAGCGCCCCACGGTTCGTCTTTAAAAAAAATAATAATCCGAATATTCTGTTTCAAGCCATTCAATTGTTGACATGTGATAGTTAGCTAGCTCCCGAGCAAACAGATGCATGGCATAGAATAATGACTGCATGTGGCTGGACAAGAAATGATCTAAGAAAGACAGCTACCATTATTACATGCAGATAAATCAATGTGTCAATTATATCCGAGAGACAGCGACTATTAACCCATGCTTCCTAAAATTTTTTTGGTAAATATGTTGTGTTTGGAATGTGTCGATCTTCCGAATCGAAAACAATGAAACCTGTTAACCAGCTGCAAAACATTGATTCCAATTAACCAAATTGTAGGTATTTTAAATTTATTTGTTATTCTTTTATTTCAAATTAAGATTGTAATGTAATTTTGATGCATATTTACAATGACACTCAATTTTTGGATTTGAAATATGTAGAAGAGAGTAGAACAATAACTCTTGCTTACCACAAAAGCTTTTTCTAAACATCAAAACCTTCCAAGAATCTGTTGTGTAATAAGGTATGTAATTCCCTGAAATGCCGTGTCTTTAGCTTCGTCTTTCAAACTTCTAATTTTCTCCCTTCTCTCTGCGGCCGCATCTGTCAATATTTGATTGGCATCTGTGAGTTGAAACTCGGCACAGCACAGAGGAGACAGCGGCAAAGAGGGCTTGGTCAGTCAAAACCAGCAGTTTCTCATGGAATATGGGATGGCCTTGTAGATCCCTCCGGAAGCTTCCGATTTAGTGTTTGTAATTTTAGATTCCCAGCTGCCCCTTGACGTGCTAGACTACTTTACGCATATTGAATGTAGGCATTGCATTAATTTAGAATTTAAAATAAATATATACGTTTGTATTGCGATTGATTATTTCTTAATATTTACGTGTATAATATTTTAAAAATAAATATATTATTATTATTAAAAAATAATTATTATAATATAAAATATCATTATTAGTTATATATATATATAATTTTGATATTTATATATAATAATATAGTAAAATTAATTATTAAATATTATTTGTATGATATATAAAAACAATATTATTAAATATAAATATATATTATATATATTAATATTGTAATAAAAATAATATTTAAATTATATATTATATATATCTTTATTATTATTATTATTATTATTATTATTATTATTATTATTATTATTATTAATAAAATATTATATTATTATAAATAATATTATTATATATTTTTGAAAAAATTTAGATAAAAGTAAATTTATATTTATAAGTAATAATTATTAAAAATATGATTATAATATATATGGTACGTATGAGTTTTAGATATTATATTTATTTTATATAATAGGTAAATGTAAATATATAATTAAATTTGATAATTATATATTATATTATAAAAATAATATTATTAAATATATAGTATATGTAGTAATATTATAATAAAAGTAATATATATATATATATATATATATATATATATATATATATATATAATATTATAATTTATTTTTATTATAATATTACTATATGTGTGTTTGTTCATAAATTTATTATTATTATATATTTAATATTATTAATAAAATATCATATTATTATAATAAATACTATTGTGTATGGTAGATATAATTAGATGTATATTATTCTATATTTCTAATATTAGTAAATTATTATAAATATGTAATATATTTATAACGTATATTATTAGATAAATATAAATTTATATCTATATTTGATAATTATTTAAAAAATTATTATAATGTTAAATATTATATATGATTTATATAATATAAATAGATAATTGAAACCTATATTTATATAGAATAGTATAGATAATATTTAATATTATATAGTAATTATATTAAATATATAAAGATTATACAATATAATATATTAATTAAATAATAGATTTATTAAATTAATAATTAAATATATTTAAGCTCATTGCAACGATTACGTGATTTTTAGTTTAGGTTATTTGTTTAGTGTAAATGGATTTACAAATTTATATAATTTATATAAAATTTATATATTATAATATATTTATTTTATATATAAAATAAATATAAAAATATAATTAAAATATTAAATATTTATTATATTGTATATATAAATATTATATAGTATAATATTATTATTGTATATATAACATAAATTAAACAATATATTAATATTTAAATAAAAATGATGTAAACTTATAAAATATATTAATACTAAAAAAAACTAAAACCCATATTGTTAAAATCATTAGACCACCTTTTCTATTTATACATCTCGTGGAAACCCCTATTGTTAAAATCATTTGACCACCTTTTCAGAATTTATTTATTCACTTACGAAAGTATGTAGGGAAACGAGTTTTAATGTTTTTCACAATACTTATTTATGAATGCTTAAATACTGATTTATTAACTTCAATTTCTTTTGTATATGTAAACAATTGTTGGAAAAAAATAATTTATTTAATAAACATGTTTTTATCAAATTTTTATTTCAACATTCCCAGTTTTATATTCTTTTAAATATATAAACAATTATTAAACAAATGCTTTGGGCATTTAGCCACCTCGGAATCAAAACTTGTAAGTGCCTTATTTGGTACCAGGAGATGAATTTAGCAGATGGATTTCAAATCCTATGATACTAACTCATAACGTTTCCAGTTGAGCGTTAGACTACGTACACAAAAAGTTTTTAAAACAAGTTAACGAAGGTTGCATTCAATGCATACAATACCAACTTTGATTTGATTTTTAAACAATTATATATATATATATATATATATATATATATATATATATATATATATATATATATATATACATATATATATACATACATATATATATATACATATACATACATATATACATATATATATATATATATATATATATATATATATATATACATACATACATATATATACATATACATATACATATACATATATACATATACATATACATATACATATATATATATATATACATATATATACATATATATATACATATACATATACATATATATATATACATATACATATATGTGTGCATTTTGCATTTTATTTACCATTAATAATATTTTTATTTTTATTCTATTTATGTTCATGCTTGACATTTAATATTAATATTATTTATATTCTTATGTGATGTTATCTGTTTTTAAATCAGATATATTTGACTAAAGTGGCAATTAGAAGCCGAAAAAATGCTATTGTACCAAAGGAGACTCCAACATGATCTTTGATTGTCAAACAACTATAGAAAAAACATAATTTTCATAGAAAACAATTTGTCACTCATATTGCACATCATAGAATGTAGAAGCCTCCTATGGTCATTATAAAATAGGAATTAATGGAACGTTTCTCAATTACCTATCTTCAAATAGTTTTCATTACAAAGTTTAAAAGTAAGAAAACATATTCTAGAGAGTTTGGATTAATATATAATACAATTGAAGATGCTTTAAGATATGAACCTGAGCATATATTGTCTCGAAATGAAATCCATGTTCACAATCCTAAATTGAAATCACAATGTCCAAATAGAGCAAAAAAGATTTAGAATGTACAACAATTTAAATCAACTTAATTTATAAGCTTAAATGTAAATAATAAAATAAAAGAATTACCTCTTCTATTGTTCAAATACTATGTGTGATTTTTACTTATTTATTTATGTGTCTAACATGTTACATGGTTTCATTAAAGAGATAACATAGAGGCAATACCTGATTAATTTATTCGAAGCTCAAATTTTATTTAATAATTGACTATTGTATAGATGGTTTGAGATTTATACACAACAAACTTTATATATTGTATTTACAAAATATTATAGGTAGCAAGTACAACATTTTTGATTTAATCAGTATCACATATCAAATTTATTTTATAAGACACCACCCACATAAACTATAAACGAATCAAACATTTTCATCTACCCAACAATTTCCAATCTCAAATAATGGATATTCATGGCAAAGAAATCAAAATCAACAAACCATCAAATTCAACGACTAGAGGAGAATGCATACAGATGATGCCTCAAACTACAATAAAATAAATAAATCCATACCAAAACAATTGGATTGTT
Source organism: Torreya grandis (assembly GCA_037957365.1). Taxonomy (NCBI): domain Eukaryota; kingdom Viridiplantae; phylum Streptophyta; class Pinopsida; order Cupressales; family Taxaceae; genus Torreya; species Torreya grandis. The sequence goes on along the minus strand of JARHVA010000239.1, from coordinate 5,315,239 downwards.
GAGGGTAGAGTACTTAAAAAGGGGATATTTAGTAATTACATAAATAGCAATGGTTTGGGGCAGGGTATTAGCTTCAACATTGTAGATAGCGATGGAGATGATATTGTTGTAACTTTCTTTGGTCAAGCAGGAAATGTATACTTCAACCAAATTCAAGCTAGAAAAATATATGTAATTTCCAATGGCACATTAAAATGTGCCAACAAGAAATACGACAAATCTAAAAGCCCATGGGAAATCATCCTTAGCATGACATCTTCTATTAGGCATTGTTCTGAAGAAAATTCTACCATCCTATTATTTCAGTTTCAATTCAAACAAATTAGTGACATTAAAGATGCAACTTCAAACACAAAGATTGACATTATTGGTATCGTTATATCCATTACTCATACATATTATTTTGAAAGGTTGGACGGAACCATAGTTATTATAAGAACACTACAACATTTAGGTGACCCTTTGGGGTGGATTTTGTGCGAAAGAGGAGAAACTGCTAGCAGATATCTATGCTTCTATGTCACAATTGGCTCCAGTTCTTGCCATCCAAAAGGGGAAATTACAATCATATAATGGAAAAACAATAGGGACTGATTAAGATATAGAGCTTTCTATCAATCCAGATATGCCTGAGGCATATGGGGTCAGAGCATGGTTTGAAGAAATTGGGAAAAATGTACAAGGGGCATCAATTAGTGTAAGACCAACTCAACATAAAACAATTAATGAGATTCATAAATTAGGGGTTGTCGAGCAATCAAATACATTTATATTAGATGTCACAATAATACACATTAAAATGGAATTTTTTTTTATTCTTCATGCACTGCTTTAGTCAACAATAAACAATGCAAAAAGAAAATGATTCAAAATAATTAAGCAATGTGGAATTATCCAAAATGCCACATTAATGTTCAAAATTATGAATATAAATACGCAATAAATTTCATACTCGAAAATCCTACAAGAACAATATGTTCCACGACATTTGATAATATTTCTATTGCAATAATGGGTATTGAAGCACAAAAACTACAAGAGATATCAACATCCCCTGATGAGCTTTGGGAAATTAATAAGTGTTATTCTCTAGATACCATTTCATAGTTTCAACAAAAATAGAAATTTACAATGACAAAGAACAATTGCATTGTACCATATTGAATGCAATTAAGGATGAATTTACTCTAGCAGATACATCTTTCTTTGATGTAGATTAATAGATGTAAACTCCACACCTAATGTAATCAATTGTAGCTTCTGTTCAGTTCCATGTATGTAATACGTAAATAAAATAAATTTTGAAAACCTTTTATTTGGATTATTGGGTTTCAAACTTTTTATTCAGCAAAGCGTATGCTGTTCGATATACCTTTCTTTTATTTTTATTTTATAAAAAATTAGATAATCGTAAACTTATTCCATGGTTCATTTTGTATTGATATATAAATAAGGATGATTCAAAAATAGAACAACCTAATGACCAATTGAACAAGAAAACAAAGTGGACGAAGAACATACAAATTTTGATATTACTTCTGATATTAAGCAAATGCATTGTCTAAAGACAAATAATTTTAACTACATCAAATAATGAGGTAGACTTTACAGAATATTATTCAAAAAAATGCATTTAAATAGTATACTATTTTCATTTGGTATAAATTTAGCTATAGATACCTCTTTTAAAAATTTAGTCACTAATGTTTCTATTATGACCATTGCAAATACTAATGGGAAGTGAACAGACAAATAAAAAGGCCCATTTAAATTAGGCAATACACAAGGATGAAATAAATGCTTGCCATTAGCTTCGATACCATACAAACAACACAAACATTTACCCACCAATTACAAATGAAGCTATTACACAACCTCAAAATAAAATTCTATGAAATAATAGATAGTCTTTGTGCAATACATCCATGCTCCATTTGCAAAGAATCGTATCCAGGCATTCAAGCAAGGAATTATCATGGTAGCCTTACTTGTTTTTGATGCATTGGTGAAACCAATATTAATCAACTTTGTGCCACAAAAAATATGGATCGAAGAATACATCCTAAAGTCTTATCTGATCTCACTCAAGTTGAATAAATGATCATTGCAAGAGTTAACCCAATACTAAAAGTAACTCATGCATGGGGTGGACAATACAAATATAGTGAGCATACTATTAGTTTCCCACAAGATATATCTTCTACTGTCAAGTTTTTCCATGACAGCCTTTAGACCTTGATATCTTAGTATTAATAAGAATTGGGTCGAAGAACAAACCATACGATTGCTTTGTAAGCAAATCATGTGTTAGTGAAGCTCTACACTATAAATTGGAAAATGACCCCTACTATGCAGATGTTCAAGTTGATTATAAAGCAATAGATGCTCTACCATCAAGACCTACTGATATCTCCTCACTCCTTCAACACATCATAGTGGATATTCAAGATATGCTAGATCCCAATGACAACTTTGAAGATGACATAGATGCACTTGCAAATCTACAACACCAACAAACAACATCATTTGTAGCTTCTCTTCCAAATACACAAAGAGAGGTCAACCACATAAGAGATTATGTGAATGACAGATCCAATGGAAACCCATCTGTAATTAATTGGTCAGATGGTCAACAATTCACCTATCAATGAATACAACACCAAGGGGCTATTTTTTATGGAATTTTTGACCCTTTTCCCAATAGGAGTTTGCATGTTCTAAGAACTTTGTATTAAAAATATTCAACAACATGAATATGCTTTACACTTGTTGAGATATCAAGATAACCAATTTGGAAGCCACCCATGCTTCCATTAGTTTTTGTTAAACCTAATTATGTAGCATCAAAGCCAAGCAACATTAGTAATATTTTCAAAGAGAAAAATAGAAGACATCTTTCCACTCACAATTTAGATTTATGTGCATATTTAGTACAATTACCTAATGCAAGTATTGCAGATCAATTAATGCATTTTGGGTCAACACTTAGAGGCACACATGCATTCTAGTCAAAATTCAAAAGTGAATTAACAAATATGATCACACAACTAGGATCACCAACATTATTATTTACCTTGAGTGTAGTAGATACTAAATGGCCAGACCTACATAGAATCATGCCAAAAGCCTCAAATTCTAACCTACAGAACACTAGCCAATGGAAAAATCAAAACCTAATTGCAAATCCCCATCTTGCATCTTTATACATGGAAAAGAGGTTTACAATTTTCTGTGATGAAATTCTTGATAAACATCTTCACATCAAAGACTATTGGTACAGGGATTCCTATTGAAATCATCTTATTCTTACATTTTATATCTATATATAAAACGTATATTAGGTTAAAATTATTTAATGTGTTTCTTATAATCAGATATGAATGGCAACATAGAGGATCCACACACATCGATAGATTCATATGGTTAGAAAATGCATCGAACATGGATACACTAAATTAGAAAAATGCATCAGAGGTTAATTTTACAAGGAAATATTTTGATCAATACATAACAACATGGAACCCATGCAACAATGATAGACTCCACCAAAGAATCCACCACTCTAATCTTGATGACCCATGCTTACTCACCATTGATGTAATAATACATAGTGATCCTCAAAAATATTATGAGGAACTTCTAAATAGAGTCCAACATCATACAAAGTGCAGTGAGTGTACATGCTTACATAGAAAAGGATTAACTTTACAGTGCAAATGCAATGCCCTGTGGCTATTACAAGCAAAGTCAAGCATGTCCATTGATATTCAAGTCCAAAAGAATTACCTCCCATTAAGAAATGATGAAAGAGTCAATATCCATGATGCAAACATGCTTTCAATATGGTGTGCAAATATAGATTGCTAACTGATGATTTGTCATCATGTTATGCTCAAATATATAACAAAATATGTGGCAAAAGTTGAAAGCAAATCAGAAAGCTACCATCACATGCTGACAAGGATATCATCTACAATTATAGTTGAAAGCACAACCAGAACTACATATAGCAAGTTTCTATCAAAAACTATTATTGATCGAGACATAGGTGTGAAAGAAACATGCCACATGTTGCAAAAGCTACCTTTAACAGTGTGCAATTGAACCTTCACTACCTTATCTATTGGCAAACAAATATTCAGATGAGTTATTCAATATGCATCTACCAAAAACAATCTACCATCTTTCATCGATGCATATATAAAACACCCTTCTTTCCTTGATGAACTAGCACTCATTGAGGTTGCCCACACATGGTCTTCCAATAGTAAGAGGAAAAAGAATCAATGGAAAAAGAAACCAAAGCAATCAATTATTTGTATATTCCCTCAGTTCTTCTCCAAACCTGCTATTGAGTCACTAATATATAAAGATTTTTTTTGGATAGAGCTCTTACTTTACAAACCAATCCACAACATTGCAATGGACATTGGATTGAATAAAGGAGACATTAATAGGCATTGGGAATAAATGAAATATTCTTACACTCCATGGCATACTAGGTAAATACCTATATAAGAAAATAGAAATCTCGAAATAAGCAGTGAAGAAAGTGATAATGAGGAACATCTAGAATATGACACAGAAATGCATTAGTGGGAAAGCATATCTCATGCACACCCATCTTGGAATGTTGAGCTAGATGGCATCAACATGATTGGACTCTATGACTTTGATAACATACACAATTGGAATCATTCAGATATCTTGGTTGACCTTCACATAACTGCACAACAATTTATAGATTCACAATGTGAAATTACAAAAGATGCAAATAATGAATGCATCAACAAACCAAAATCATATGAGTTATCAAAAACTCAGTAGATAGCCTTCAACATAATTCACCAACATGCTAAAAAAGAACCAAAGGGTACACCACTCCGAATGATTGTACAAGGAACAACAGGGACATGGAAATCCTAATTGATAAGCATAATCAAAAACACCATGGATAGGCTTCTGAGAAACATCAGGTCTCCCCTACTTCTTCTTTCTCCAACTGGCAATACAACATTTAACATAAATGCATCAAAAATACATTCAACACTTCATATCCCTATCCAAGAAATGAAAGTGCTGGAGGGACAAACATTGATAACTTTCAAAAAATAAATGAGACACATTCAATATGTGATCATAGATGAAATGATATTTATAGGGCCAAAAATGCTTGGTAAGATAAACAATCTATTGTGTGAAGCATTTCCTCAACAAAATAATAAAGACTTTGGCGGCTACTCGATTATACTCATTAGAGACCTGGGACAGGGCCCACCTATAAATGACATTCCAATGTATGCCAGTAGATATTTCAAACACATATTATGGTACACATTTGATACAACTGTTATATTAGAAATACATTTTTGCCAACAAGGATGCTAACATCAAAGATGAAAACAGATTGGAATATACTACAAATCAAAGACAGTTCAAGAACTTGTTAACTAACATCAAAGATGCAAACCCAATAGAAGAAGATTGGAATATACTAAGGTCCAGATCAACATCAATGATACCTCTGGAATAATAGGAAATTTTTAAAATATCTACACATTTGTCTGCAACAAATGTATTGACATTAATACATAATAAGCACATGTTAAAATCACTAAACACACCAATTGCTTTATGCATAGCCGAACAAAGCAGACAAACAAATACAATAAAACACAATGACACTCAACTTGAGTTAGTTGTGATTATATGTAAGAAACAAAAAAATATTCTAACATCCAATCTATGGGTGAAAGAAGGATTGGTTAATGGAGCTATTGGAGAAATTGTAGACATCATTTACAACTCAGATTCAAAGCCACCCATCCTACCCATATATGTAGTTATTACATTCAATAATTACTCAGGCCCTCCATGGGATGCAAAGAATCCTACACATGTCCCAGTTACACTTATCACATGAGGTAATCATTGACAGATGGCTATAAAAATGGCATGGGCACTAACGATACATAAAACATAGGGAATGACACTCCATAAAGCAATAATTGACATTGGAGACATTGAGCGCCAAGACTTAACATTCACAACCATATCAAGAGTACATGCAATCAATGATATGTACACCTCTCTTGCATTTACCTATGAACACTTTGCAAGAATGAAAGATAGTAAATATGCAAAACTTAAAAAATCAGAGGAGAAAAGATTGAATGAACTAACCTTTCCACAACATTCACAAGAAGTTTAGTTTTTTAATCAATGATGTATACAATTAAAATACATAAATAAAGATATCCATACCTATTGTTACAAACAATATATTTTATATCTTCAACAATTCAATCATTTTTAAACATTATAAAAATGATATGTATTATTAAAATAAAAATTAAACAAACTAATACTAGTATAAAATATATAACATAAATAATAAAAATGTAATAAATCTGATATATAATCTATCTAAAACTGAACAAATAAACAATTAACAAAAACAAAAAAAAAAAAACCATATATATTTGTAACAAATCAAATACAAATAAACTTCATTTCACCTCTGCCTTTTATTACACCATGGGGGCAACTGCTAGTAGATATATGTAGCTAAACACTGTAATCATATCGATTGTTAAAAATAAAATTAAGCAAATTTTTTAATTAGATGTAGGCTAACAAATTTAATCATTGTTTAATGATAGAGAAAATAAGAAATTATTCAAACCCTTGGCTCAGACATTACAAAACTTTTAACTTTTGGCCGAAATCAATTTTTCATTGGATGGAATGGATTTCAAGTCAAATTAACTACCTATGACAAAAATTATAGTACATACCTGTGGTAGGTACTTACAAATAGAAACACCATTTTAATAAATGAAGAAAATTTAATAAATTAGTGTGTTTATTATGAAACTAAAACCATTTGAGTTTATTATGAAAATTAAAATCATTGAATTCTTTATTAGAAATAAAAATTAGAGAATTAGGGTGAATATGAAAGCTCTTTAAAAAAAATCAAAGAATAATTTATTTTTAAGATCACTAACCTCCACGTCCATATTAAGGTTTGAGGTTAAAGTGTTACCTCCTTAAAAACATATTGGAGAGGATTGTCATATTCTATTAATATGGGATTTACTTAAAAATAATTTCATCCTTCTTACTCAAATTAACAAAAGGTTATTGGTCTCTTGTAAACTCGAAGCTAAAGTTATGTCAAGTTAAATTTTGACATGGCATCTAATGGTAACCTAAGTTTTTTTTGAGGAGGAGACATCTTAAGAGATATTATGAGACAAGTGTTTTCATGTTTTGCCTTCAACATTTTGTGGTATTTAAACAATTTGAATGAAGCTCTAGCTCCTCTTGAAGGTTTGATAATATCTATCGATTCAAATTTTAGGAAATTATTTGTGGAAGGTGATTCTCTCTTGATTATCAACACTATTAAAATAATAATATTTGATTAGTGGTAGTTCAATTCTAGCATTCAAGATATCCTTCACGTCATTCTTTTTTTTGACGACATTTTTTTTTCCAACAAATATCGTGAGACTAATTATCCAACGTATTTCTTGGATAATTTTAGAGCTCTTCACTTTCCTCTTAATGAATATTGTCATTGTAAATGCCTCCCCCATCCCCCCGCCTCGCCCGCACCCCCCCCCCCCCGCCCCCCTCCGCCCACTTAGTGGAAAGAATGCAGATATTTAATTAAAAAATATTTGATCCCTTGAAAACTTCCCATTTATTCAAGTTGTTATTGAGAGAATTGGTGGTCTAGCTTTTCGAGTGTGTAGTGTAGTCTCAATGCTCAAAGGACATTATGGTGATGGTGGCCAAGGCTTTTTAGTGTTGATGTATTCCTTCTTCATGGGAGTGGTTTCTTGGTGATGCTTACCTCTACCACTCCTAGACTATCCTATGATATGTAGCTTCTAAACTATAATGCTTTAGTTTTCTCTATTATAAGTGACTTGTTAGCTTTATTGTTCCTTAACTTTCTAACTTTCTAAACTGATTTATAATTAATAATAGATCAATTATTAGTACTTGCACAATAGGTATCCATTATAATTGGTTGAACCTAATAATTTACATAGGGCAATATGCAACCAATGAAAATTGAGCACTTTTTAAATTTTAACATTAGATTTGAAATATTTAAAATTTAATAAAATATAAAATAAAATGGTTTATTATATTTATATTTCCTAAAATAGAGTAACGGGACAATTTCATGAGGAAATTGTTGTATTTTAGATAATTAAAATAAAAAATACTTACATTGCTCAATAAAATTATAGCAATTCACAAAATTAAACATGAATTATAGTCTATTTTATTTAGCATGAAACATTTTTCTCCCAAGGAAATAGATGTAATAAAGACATGGGTCCCACTAGCATCCATATGTCTGCTCCCTAGCCAACTATCAGTGATTGGATGTGAAATGAGCAGTGGATTGAATTGAACTTTACCATGCAATTAGTGGTTACAAATTGGTGGGCATATGTGGTTATTAAAGTACAACATGCAGTCAATAGGGAAAATCTTGTAGGAATACATAGCAAGTAAACTATACTACACGGCATAGTTTGTAGTCAAAATCTATTCAAATAGATGCATGCAAGCTATACCAACACAAATCACTTCATTAGATATGTGAATGTTAAGAGTGTAGTTATTAAAATTGATGTTCATGCTATTAATTAATAATATTTTTCAATTTATTAAAAATAGAAATTAGATTAATTTAATGACTTCTCATTTGGTAAAATAATATTATTACATTGAAAAAATAATTTGTAATAATAATTTATTGCACATGCTGTTATTGTTAAACTATTAATTTAAAAAAATTGTATTACTTAGAAATTTTAATATAATATAAAGTGGCACTATCATAGTGTTAATCCAAATACGAGGGGGGTGGTTGATATTTACTAATGCATCATTTTTTGATTTATTATTTTATTTTACCTATGGCTTTATATAAAAAAAAGCAGTATCACTTTCAATGTGCAACAAGCTAGGCTATTTTAAATTTACAACATTTATGTAATTTTTTGTGAAACTAGGGTTCAAGTTGAAAAGGTATGTAATATCCATCACTAGGTGTTGTGCAATAAACTTAACATATGTTTTTGGTGTGGAATTTGCTCATTGATCTTTTCTTGTGGTGAGATTATAAAAAAAATATAGCATATGCACATGCATATTAGTTGAGTCTAGATTATGAGATTAAGATTATTAGATTTCTAACTATACATAAATATTTCTAAGTTTAGGTTAGTTTTTTTCATATGCTATGTTTATATTTATTTATTCAGGAACTGGTTTGTTTGATTTTTGTATTTTTGTTGATAAAAATAGACATTGGTGATGCTTCAACGGTACTACCAGTAATCTTTTGTAATGTATATTTATTTATATTATATTTGTGTTATTAAATATAGTATTTATTAGTGATGGAATTATATTAAAGATTTTATGCTTTGGGTGGATGCTCTTGGCTGAATTTGAGTCATGGTGATCACATGCTAGCTAGGTTTGGAAGCCTTTAATTTTATTAATGTTTGAAGTGTTTTTTTTTCTTCTTTGCACATTTATTGGATTGAGTCAGAGTTTTGGCTTGATATGGATTTGGGGTGCTTAATTGGGTAATTGATTTGGTGCTTATTTTATAGTCAGATATTATTTAGGTGATTGAACTCAATTATTTTGTTGTCCCATACCATCACTTCATGATATGTGATATACTCTACGTAGTTTATTTCATTCTAAAATAGATTATTCAATTTTTATCCATGTTTTGCTCTCGTTGATTATCTTTATGTTTACTGAAAAATGGGAAATGGCATTTTGTGATCATGTTTTAGATGCTTGTTTGTACCACATTTTTTGGATTCCTTCTTCAACAATTTTGTGCATGTAGTTTGAGATCCTGTTGCAATTTCAAAGGTGGTGAGGCTGTTATTTTGGTTGTAGCTCCTTGGTGGGTTATCAAGTTGGTTGGATAACTTTCAAGCAATTTCGGGCCTGCCTTTCCTCTTCTTTGGTGCACAATGTTTGGGATTAATTCTACTTTGTGTTTTTTGTGAGCTTGAGGAACATTATGTTCTTATGTTGGAGACCATTCGGCTATGCTCTATTTCTAAATCCATGGTTATTCCTATGACATTTTCTTTAGACTATTGACTGGCTCCCATCCCTTCTTTAGATGTCCTATTGGATCATTTTGAATCTTCTAGACTAATGGAGGTAAATTCAACACTTGTCAATTTTTGTTTTGTGCTTAGTGCCGAGGAAAAGATTGAAGTTGGTTGCAATGTATTTTTTAGTGGAACCGATAAACTCCTCAAGTAGGCCATCATTAGAGCCATGTAATGAGGCATTCAATCAATGATGCACATCTTTTCTAGATGTGTCATCTATTTTTGCGAAGTTTTTGGAAATATTGATGATTTCGACATTTGGGTTTATGTATTCCAGATATGTGTGCCTTTTGGGTTTTTATTTGAATTTTTTTTGGGGTTTCTGAATAGATTGATATCGCACTATTTTTGGTTCTCCCTTAGTTTTTTTTTTGTTTGGATTTTTATAAATCTCTAATAAGGTCCCATTATCTCATAATCTATTAAAAATATATTAGTTTTTTAAATTTATTATGGTAATATAAATAGTACGCAGTATAAATTTTATAGCATAATAAGTTATATATTACTAGCAAAATCTAATTATAATAATACATTTAAATAATTAAAAAAATGGTGCAATGACGCTTGTTGATTTGCATATTTGATTCATTTTTTAAGTTGTTATGCTAATGGAACATAATATGTAATTTATGTTTAATACTTAATATATATATATATATGTATGTATGTATACACACACATATATGTATATATATACATACACACATATGTATATGTATATATACATATATATGTGTGTGTATACATAAACACACACATGCATATATCTATATACACATATACATGTATATGTATGTGTATATATACATATATGTATATGTATATATACACACATATATATACATATACATATATATATATGTATATGTATATATATGTGTGTATATATACATATACATATATGTATATATACACATACATATACATGTATATGTGTATATAGATATATGCATGTGTGTGTTTATGTATACACACACATATATATGTATATATACATATACATATGTGTGTATGTATATATATACATACACACATATGTATATGTATATATACATATATATATGTGTGTATACATAAACACACACATGCATATATCTATATACACATATACATGTATATGTATGTGTATATATACATATATGTATATGTATATATACACACATATATATACATATACATATATATATGTGTGTGTGTGTGTGTGTGTTGTGTGTGTGTGTGTGTGTGTATGTGTGTGTATACATATACACACACATGTATATATCTATATACACATATATATGTATATGCATGTGTGTGTGTGTGTGTGTGTGTGTGTGTGTGTGTATATATATATATACACACACACACACACACACATATACATATACATATATGTCTGTGTGTGTGTGTGTGTGTGTGTGTGTGTGTGTGTGTGTGATGCAATAATGCTAATTGATTCGCACATTTGATCCATTTATCAATTTATGTGTCAAACGGAATACCTAGACTTATATTTTGTTTTCATATGATTGAAATAAGAAAAACAATGCTAATTATATTAAATAAAAAATCTATTTACATGATTTATGTTTTTTTTACAATATTTTGTGAATAGTTGATTAATTTTTCGTCTGTAAAAAAAATGTATGAGAAAAGTAGTTTTTTCTTTTAAAAAATTTAAAGGTTTGTGATTGGTGGGATAGAGACAGCTAGGTGTGTTTATTATAATCAGTCTGACTAGATTTTATTACTATGTTATTATTTGGTATAATTTTTGTTTTATTACAAAATAAGTGTCAATGAAATGTTTTCACTGGTTTTTTGAAAAAATATCATTAATTATTGAAACATGTATTTTTTCTCATGGTGGCTAACAGCTGAGAATTTGAGCAAGTTATAGAAAAAATAGGTAAGTATTTTATAATAATGTTCACTTGTTTTGATCATTGACAATGTAAATATAATGGTCACTAACCAATATTTTCTATTCTTCAATGATAATGTAAATATCTTGTCAGATAGATTCTTTTTTCTATGACAAGTAAAACTACTAAAAAGATGGTGTTATTTTGAACTTGGCATTTCATTTTTTGATGGTTTAGCCTATTCTTTCTTGTAGGCCAAAAAAATAATAATAATAATGAAAATAAAAACAAATGACATTGCATCGGGTTATTTGAAGAAAATCATTGATGATGCTTTAAAATATGAAAATATTTTTAGAATTGCATCATTCAATTATGATGTTGGTGATTATCTTTTTGATGCATTTCATGTTTTAATGCATTTATGTTACACATCAAGAATGCTATGAACTAGTATTATTGACTATTTTATGGATTCTATTGGTGCATTTATTTGCTTTATTACATTTACTTGTATTTATTATTTATTGTTTTGGTGCACTAATTACTTATTGTAATTATTTTATTATGTTTACTAATAATTTGTACCAGATAGGATAAGCTTGCTTAGCTAGTAGTTAACTTAGACACTTATCTTATTATAGTGGAGTTTCACTCCACTATTCAGGATAAGATAGGGTAAGATAGGATAAGATTGTTTAATTAATAGTCAATTTGTGTTGATCATTTACACAAGTTGGACACTTATCTTATTAGTATGAAGTTGTACTCCAATATTTATGTAGACAGATATTAGTTGAACTACACGTATTGTGTGAGTTCCTTGATCTTTATCATGCACATCTTGCTATATATAAGCAATGACTATTTATGTATTTTACATCAGATTAATATTGAATTATCAAAGTAATTCATCATATTTGAGTTATTTATTCATTTTTGTTATTATCTCAAATATACAGTTATTGTTTATTACTATTACTATTTTATATCTTATTTATGCTTTTTATTAGATTTATTAGATATTGTAGCTAATTCTAACATGGTATCGGAGCTATCTTAAATCTATAGATTACTAAATATTCAAAAGAAAAATATCTAGATATAAGATCAATTTTTTTATTTTGTATACAGATATAAATTGGAGCTTTTTACAGAACTTTTGAGCTTACCATTGAGTTTAGAGTGCCTCGAGATAGGCAAAATTGTCTACAATTTTGTCCAAATTGGGCACAGGAGGGGAAATTGGTAAGGGTTTGATCAAGAAGCACCATGCCCAAATTTAGTGGGTACTTGAAAATTGAAGCATTTCTAAGCAAAATGGACCTCACAGTTACATTTAGAAGATGTTAAAACCTACAAATCCATATAAAATTTATCTAATTTGGACACAGTCACCTTGGAAGACAATTTTTTTTACTTTTAGGTATGGTCGTACGGACTATGCAGACCATTTTTTTTGGGCAGGCCTCACAGATCAGTAGACAAGATTTGAAAGGGCAACTTTGGAATCCCACCATTTAAACATCGAGAGGTATTTTTGAGCGATTTTTTTTGAAATAGCTTAAAATTTTATGTTCTTCACTATTGTACTTTCAATTTTTTCTATATTTTTTTAGAATTTATATTTTTATATAATAGCTCTTGCTCATCCTCATTTTTGCAAATTTAGAGGCTCATAACTCTCACATATGATTTTGAATTAAGATCCCATTTATTTTTGAAGTTAATTCTTTTTAGCACAACACATTAGTGTAAAAAATTTTGTAATAAAGTGCATATTTTTTTTTACTTTTAGACTTGAGGGCCTAAATGAGCTTTTTGTAAACTAAAAAATTATAATCTAGCATTGTAATTGAACTCAATTATAAAGTGCTAAAAATAATTGCTGGATGAGATAAAACTAGGTAATTCAAGGGAGTTTTATGGTGTGTTTTGTACTTTGATTTCTTCTTTGTGACAGTTTATTTTCAATTGCATCATGGGGAATCCTAAGTTCCCACTATTAAAAACATACAACTATAACACATGAAAACAAAATGCTTGGAATGCATTAATGATGCTAGGATATATGCTTTACATAACAACTCTTCTTACTCCACCTAATGATACAAAAGAGTTACAACACTTTCTCTTTTAAACTACTAAAGTAATTGGATGCATTCGGTCTTACATGTCTTTAGATTTAAATTTCTATCTTGACTAATGTACAACTCCAAAAGAGTCTTGGGATAAATCAACATCGTTGTTTGGCAAAATAGGTGAGGTTCGTGGTTACCAAATTGACAATTAACTCATTAGTTTAGATCCTAAAAATTATGTTGCAATACAAGACTACATCACTAAAGTCATAGATCTTAGAGCATAACTTTTTGAATGTAAAATTGATAAAAAGGATATTCAATTGATTTTTAGTGCCTTACATAAATTAGGTCCTAAATATTCATCCTTTGCCTCTAGCTTTCAAACTCATTAGCCCACATTGAGCACATCTTGTCAAATGCCCACCTTTAAGGTATTCTCTGAGATTCTAATGGCTAAAGAACAAAAATTAATAGCTATGTGTCAAATCAAGTCATCCAAATCTCAAGCTCTAGTTGCAAGTCAACCTTAGCATAAGTAAGTTTTAACATCAGCTTCAAATACAAGTTCAAGTAAAAAGAAGTAGAATAATTAGAATAAGTTATAGAAAGATAAGAATAAAGGGAAACAATCTTCCTCACAAGGAGATTATAAATCCAATAATAAGAAAGGGGATTCACAAAAAAGGACTGGTACTCCTTTCCCTTATTGTAAAAAGGGATTTCATAGTGAACATGATCGTTGAAAGAAAAAAGATTGATGAACTCAAGGGTCTTATCATAAATAATAACATCAATCAATCCTCTTCAAAGGATTCTTTCACTCTTTCAAATTCAAAGAAAGGGAAAGCTACAACACTAGTTACACTAGCAAATTCTCTCAAGTCATGGGTCATTGACTTAGGTGCTTCGCACCATATGGGTTCTGATCAAGAAAAAAGAATTAAATTAGAACTAAGTTCCTTGCCTCATATTCTCATAGGTGATGATTCTAAGGTAGATGTTATAGGAAAAGGTACATTTGATGTTGATAGTGGTGTATTTGAGGATGTCCTCTATGTGCCATAGTTATCAACTAACTTTATTTTTGTCTACCAAATCACTCACTTTGATAGTGGTAGGAAAGTTGAGTTCATACCCAATTCTGTATCAATCAAAAAATAGGAGGATAATGCCTTAGTTGCAGTGGGAAAAATTGATACTAATACTCAAATTTATTCATTCTCCCACTTTGTACCTCAGTCTTTCTCTATAGATTTTCTCTCACATAGTGATTCAATGAGTAAGTTATGGCATGAACGGTTTGGTCATCTAAACTACCACTATTTACAATAGCTTAGTCAGCAGGAGATGGTTATAATACTTCCACATATTCTATTTTTAGGGGGTGTATGTCATGGTTGTGCCTTAGGCAAACATCCAAAGGATAAGTTTGATAAAGGAAAGGCTTGGAGGGATACACAAGTCTTTGAACTTTTTCATAGTAATTTAGTAGGTCCATTACCTACTTTGTCTTTTAGTAAAACCTGCTATGTTCTCACATTTATTGATGACTATTCTAGATATACTTGGGTTTATTTTATGAAACTCAAGAGTGAAGTATTTGATAGATTTATAGAGTTTAAAGATCTAGTAGAGAAATAATCTGGGAAGTATGTCAAGATTCTCCACAGAGATAATGGGAGGGAATATGTGAACAAGTTTGAACAATTTTATGCTCTTGAAGGAATCGATCTTCAGCATTGAGTTGCATACATACCTCAGCAAAATTGTGTAGTAGATAGGAAGAATAAATTATTAAAAGAGATGATAAGTTGTATGATTCATGCAAAATCATTAGTCCCTAAGTACTAGGTGGAAGTGATTAATTGTGCTACATATATATAGAATAGAGTTCCTCACAAAGATTTAAAGGGGATAACACCTCTTGAGTATTGGGGTAATAGGAAGCTATATGTGCATCATTTCAGAGTCTTTGACAGTCCAACATGGGCTCACATACCTTTAAACAAGTGTCATGATTTAGAACAACAAAGGTGAACTTGCATATTTGTGGGATATCCTGATGGTGTTAAAGGATATCCACTCATTGATCCAGATTCACATGAGATTATTATAGTGAGAAGTGTTTACTTTGAAGAAAGTCCTTCAGACTTATATTCTAGCATTTCTCATTCTTCTTCCTTAGAAGAATCAGATAACTATGACAATGATACTCTTATTTTTTTTACTCATAAGGATGATGAGGTACTACCTCCCCAACAGGATTTATTAGGTCATGTTCCTACTCCTCTTCCTCCAGATCCTTGCCCATTGATGCCTTTATCAGCTAGATAAACTTTGGTGGATGTAGACCCTCTTATTATGGATCCATTAGATAGAAGGAAAGCATGGTCATAACATGATCTTCCACATTCCTACATTGCCACAACTTCTGAACCATAGTCTTTTCAAGAAGCCATAGGGACAGTTGAGTGGGATTCAATGGTGGAAGAAGAGTATGACTCATTGATTAGGAACAACACTTGGGATCTTGTTTTTCTTCTTAAGGGAATAAAATTAGTATGATGCAGGTGGATATCTCAGACTAAGTTTGTAGCAGATGAAAATATTGATAAGTATAAATCATGTTTAGTGGCCAAAGGTTTTTCCCAAGTAGAAGGCATTGACTATACAAAAACTTTTGATCCTATTGTTAAGATAAATTCTATTCGACTTGATACTAGATATTGCTACAACTCATGGTTGGGTTGTACATCAGATGGATATGAAGAGTGTATTTCTTCATGAGGATCTTCATGAGGATATTTATATGGAGCAGCCACAGGGGTTCATTTAAGATTCTTCACTGGTATATTTCTTGAATAAGTCTCTCTATGGTCTAAAACAAACCCCTAGGGCTTGGTATTCTACGATGAACACATTTTTTCTCTCAGTTGGGTTCTCAAGATGTCACTCAGATCTAAATGTTGACATTATACAGATAGGAGGATCTACTATTATACTTAGTGCTCTATCTTGATGATCTAATTATTACAGGGAGCACAACATCCATCATCAGTAGTGTTAAGACTATACTTCATGATGGGTTTTCTATGATAGACATGGGATTAATGCATTATTTTCTTGGGAGTCAGATAGCACAATCATCTTTTAGGATTACACTTTCATAGCCCAAGTATGCCATGGACTTTTTAGCTTGGTTTCACATGGCTGATTGTAGGCCTACATCAACTCCTTTCTTATATGGAGTTAGAATTGAGGTTCATTGTTTCACTCCCTTGGTTGATGCCACATTGTATTGCTAGCTTGTAAGTAGCCTCATCTATCTAACTCATACATTACCTAACATTTCATATGCAGTTGGCATGGTTTCATGCTTTATGTAGACACCACATGAGCTTCATTTGAGAGCCACCAAGTGCATTTTGAGCTACATTTAGGGCACTATCAAATATAGAATTCACTATATAGTAGGTACAGGTTTAGACTTGGTGGGATACACAAATTCTAATTGGGTTGTCAATTATGATGATCGTAAGTCCACTTCTAGTTACAACTTTCACTTCGGATCCTGCCCCATTTTTTGGTAGAGTAAGAAACAAAATGTTATTTATCTTTTATCTATAGAAGATAAGTATCATGATGTTATTAATGCCACTACTGAGGCTATTTGGCTTTAGAATATTCTCATTGAGCTTGGTGTTCCATTTTGGAAGCCATCAGTCATCTACTACAAAAACTAAAGCACTATCCATATCTTGAAGAATCTGGTTCATCATCAGAGAACCAAACACATAGATATCCATATGCACTTTATCAGGGAGTTGATTCAAGTGGAGATCATTGATCTTCAATATTGTCCTGAGGAGCAAATTGCAGATATTTTCATCAAACCTTTCACTAAGAGCAAGTATATTCACTTGTGATCTCTTTTGCGGGTATGAGACATTAGTTCTTTAGGGGGGATCTCCTAGACCTTCAGTTTGAGGATTTTTTTCCTTCAGGTTTTCTCCTTTCCTCATCTATTTGTACATAATACCTAATATGGCTACACTTTGTCACGACTCTTATCTGCATAGGCCTACCTAAGCTTCACTTATGGGGGGTGTTGGTGCATTTATTTGCTTTATTGTATTTACTTATCTTTATTATTTATTTTTTTGGTGCACTAATTACTTATTGTAATTAGTTTATTATGTTTATTAATAATTTGCACCATTTAGGATAAGCTTGCTTATCTAGTAGTTAACTTAGACACTTATCTTGTTAAAGTGGAGTTCCATTCCACTATATAGGGTAAGATAGGATAAGATTGTTTAAATAATAGTCAACTTGTGTTTATCCTTTACACAATTTGAGACACTTATCTTGTTAGTGTGGAGTTGCACTCCACTATTTATGTAGATAGATATCAGTTGAACTATACATGCTGTGTGAGTTCCTTGATCTTTATCATGCATGTCTTGCTCTATTTAAGCAATGGATATTTATGTATTCTAAATCAAATTAATATTGAACTATCAGAGTAATTCATCATATTTGAGTTATTTATTTATTTCTATTATTATCTCAGATATATAATTATTGTTTATTACTATTATTGTTTTATCTCTTATTTATGATTTCTATTAAATTCATTAGATCCTGTAGCTAATTCTAACAGATTTTATAAATAATGGGGATGAAAAAATAAGATACTCATATGAAACCAATTACATATTATATGATTTGCACCAAATACATGATAAAATCACATACTATCATCGATTGATAGTTTCTACCAATGAACTTATAGATCAAGGTGAGACTGGTCTTTGGGGTGACATATTTTGTATTCAAAGTTTATGCAAATGGTTGAACATGCATGTTTTTGTTTGGTCTTTAAACAAAAAAATTATATGAATTTCAATAAAAAAAGGTTTTATTCCATTGTATTTGATCTTATTTCATGACATAAACTAAAGATGTGGACATTTCAAACCATTATTTTACAAAAAAATGTGCAGCCACAACTTGATTTCCAATATAATGTTATCAAAATTTGAAAAAATCCTTATTTTGTTATTTTTCATGAACTAGAATCATATTACATGTACAAAATAATCACTTTAGGCTTGATCAAAGGTGAAATATTATTTGATTCTATTAGTTTGTTAACTGAACATGAGTTCAATGGTCATGCTCTTTGTTGATATATGGCCAGGTCTTTTTGTAATGAAATTGTTGACATGGTGAATATATATGTAATGAATTATTTAGGTCTTTGGGAACAAGAGATAAAAAAAGACCAACAATTTTTTTTCAACTAGAAAATTTACAATGAAAAAATTAGAATGTCATATCAATAAAGCAAACTTGAAAGTAATGCCTTTTGTTATTCATGGATTTCAAGCATTCTACAAAGTAACATTCGATTATGGTTAGCAAGAACTAAAATCATTTCAAAAATATTTTGAAATTATTTTAATCCATATAAAATGTAAAACATTATCTTATTTAAGACAAATACATTTCATAGTAATTACAATCCATTGCAAACAATTCACAAAGATCATATTACATATGAAATGATGATGAATGTTTCGAGAGGTTTGTTAGGTGCCAATACTTTCAAACATATTAAAACAAGAATAAGACCTTTTGGAAATACAAAATAATATGCAATGGAACCTTATATTAGATAAACATTTGAGCCTACAAAAATCCATAACATTTCACTCATTATTTAAAACAAAACATACGCGTGCAAAGAAACAAAAATTATGTAACAAAAACATATAATAGAAACACTAAAAAATAACACACATAAATTTTGAGAATCATTACAGTCAATGAAAGTAATGATATGTTTCCATAAAATCAATAATTGGCATGCACACAACATGATCATTGAAGTATCAAAATAATAAACAACTATCTAAAATCAATCAAAGACACACCCATTCATGTTTGCATAGTTTGTGAACAACTACATTTATTTTGGGTGTGCTTATTAAAAGAATGTTTGAATTTGTTATAGTAAATTGAGAATAGGAAGATGTAATAGAGGGAATTATTGGGGGAAAAATTACAATTGGACTTTGTTCACTACATACACAAGAAAAAATAGAAGAAACTACCTTTGAAATCCTTTATGTTTGCTCTGAGGTAAGCCCAATGAAAAATTTTCCTTCTTTTGATGTGATTATACTCAAATCCTTTGCTTTCTCAAGATCTGCCTCCTCATCATCTAGTTGGACTTATCTCATATCTGAGTCTTCTTATTTTGATGTGTTATCAATAAACATATAAATTGCTTTAGTTCTTCCTCTTTTTCCAAATCCACTGCATCCTCTATTTCCTTTACTTCTTCCTCAACAACTTCTTCAATAAAAGGGAGACCAAGAGATGGCCTCTCTTTTAATTTTCTACTTTGGGAATAGATAGATAAATCCTTGGGATTCTTGTGGAATGTTAATATACGAGGAGCGGATGGTAGATTAGATGGTATAATAGTTGCAATAGTAATTATGGTAGGAGGTGAGAAAGAATGTGATGGAGTGGAGCATATATAAAGTGTAGGTATTTGCTCAAGAGACATAGGGTATTTAAGAGAATCTGGTCGAGTTGGAATTGAATCAAAAGAAGACTATAAGAACTTAGGTAAAACTATTTGTGTGACCATGGTAAGTGGAGGCAAAGGAGTAATTACAAAGGTGATTTTACTTTGGCTCACTAGAGTAGATGATATCTCTTCCATAGTGGTACTTGTGCCTAAGACTTGGTCACATAAAATTTTAGAATGAATCTAAGGACCAGGGAGTCTTCTCAAAATTTCCTTCCTTAGCTGGGGATTTGACTCCCCCTGATTTCTAGGTCAAACTT
Organism: Torreya grandis; assembly: GCA_037957365.1. Lineage (NCBI taxonomy): Eukaryota > Viridiplantae > Streptophyta > Pinopsida > Cupressales > Taxaceae > Torreya > Torreya grandis. Next base: position 5,294,260 of record JARHVA010000239.1, on the reverse strand, counting down.
CATTTTTTTTATGGTTTAAACTTTTGGAGATAGGGGTTGGTCTAGTTCTTGAGAGCCTCTAGGTGTAGATGGAGGCCATTATTGACTCCATGTGTTTTGTGTTTATTCCTTAGTAGCATCAAGATTATATTACAGATCTTGAGATAATATCATTGATATATTCTTATCCATCATCCTAATCCATACCTAGGAGTCATCAGAGGCATTCAAGAAAACTTGGTCATGGTCATAGGCTTTGTGACCATAATAAACATGAACCTTCTTCTCAAGGATGGTCTTCAAATAACCCCTTGTACTTTTATTAGGGTCACTTTCCCTAAATGGTGCCACCTACAAATTATAAGTTGTCTTGGGCTTACTGCCTACTATAAAATGTGACTTAATTAGATATTAGTGTTGCCCAATGTTGTAGGGTGTTTTAAAATAATAAGCAAAGTGTTTATGGACAAGTTATTCATTGATACTATTAAAAACTTGATAATTTATTTCTTGTTATGTAATGTGGTCAAGGACATGATGAGGTAGTAATAAAGAGGAAGTTCTTGATCCATCTACTCAAATGATAGTCACATTAGGGTAGAGTCAATAGTCACCCATCTTGGTGAGTGTCCTTGTGATGTTCTTAGATAATTTAGGCATTGCTTTATTTTTCATATTTTTTTATATATGAGGGTATACCTCATCACTTATTCTCTTGATATAGTTTCTATATCTATGAATAAACATAAATGAGAAGTCTTCTCCAACCTTATTAGGTAGGTACTTGGTGGATGGTTGTCATTCTTGGTCATAAGGCTTTTACACAGTTGCTATGATTACATCCATTAGATAATACATCATATAAAAGTTCCCATCCTTAGTTTTCCTATCGGTGTAGATAATTTGATATTTCAATCTTATGCTTATAATCTCCCCTAGGGCTACAAATTTGTCACTGGTTAACAAAATGTCTAGTAAGGGTACCCATTCCACCTGGACATATGCAATTCTTGGGAATTCATATAATCTATTTAATAATGCCATTACAATAGCAAATATAGGTCTAAAATTAATAATAGATTTGGTGGGAATCACTCCTTTTGGATTCAATCTTTTCCCCTTTGCCAACCACTATTTCAATTTTTCAACCACTATATTTTTATCAAGCCACACACTAGTTAAGACCTAATTGTATGCCATTTTAGGAAGAAAAAACCTATAATACCATTTAAATGCCCTCCTTAAGATATAGGCAGAGGTTGTTTGAACTTTATTCACATGAATAATATCACCCATAGTGGTACCATTGATGAATATAACTTTTAGGAGGTCAATACATGGCATTACCTCTGGCTTGGCCAAATCCTGGTGAAGAACTTGTACCTTGATTGGGATCAAGTCATTTATGTATTTTTTGGCTTTAACGGAAAGTTTTTCCTCCTCAGAATAGGCCCAAACTGACTTGATCTCTTCCCAAAGTGATGAATGGTGTATGAATTTAAAATTCAAATCACTCCTTTCAAACTCTATATCCTTATATTCTGTTGATCCCACAAATGAAAATGGGGTTGGAACTAAGCTCTTATCTTTTTTTATGTTGATGACATTGGAAAACATTAATTGCTATGATTATTTTGTAGTTATAGACTGGTTCATTCGATGTTTTATGAACAAAAAAAGCTAGGGCTCGTTACACATTTAAGAAACTCAAAAATGCAAATTTTTAATGATCAAAGCAATAAAAATATGAATGCAATATTCACAAATTATTTATATATCATTTATAATATTGTGTATTTATTAAATTCATGGCTTTCAATGCTAATAAAAATTTATCACTTTTAATACCCATTTTGATTTGAATATGCCAGTTAGATTTGGTAGATGCCCTTAGTTTTCCAAATAACAGTCGCTCATTGATTACTCATGTCTAAACATCACTTTGAGATAGGTGTCAACCATTCATTAATTTAATTTTTTTCAACATTGTTGAGTATCAAAAATCCATGATTGTTATTTGTGGAGCAATTTATCTCTAGCTTTGAGATCACTCGATAGTTATTAGTTCCTTGGCACCTTTTGGTGGCTCCCCTTTCATCCCCTTCCTTCCTAAAACCCCCCTTTTAGAAATTTTTCTTAGTGCCAGCCTCCATTCACTCCTTTCACATGGCAGTTCGATCTGGCTTGAGGAGACTTTTGTCTCACTCCAGTGGAGTACTAGTTTGACACATGACACTCCTACACTCAATCTCTCCAAAGAAGTCCTCAACCCCATGGAGAAGCACTAGTTTGACACATGTCATCCCTATGCTTATCTTGGGGTAGGGTAAATTTTCCAAGGGTTTGAATCAATGCCATTAGAAAAGAGTATGGGTCCCTCCTTTTGAGCAAAGCATTTGAAACACTTTAAGCTTAGCTTAAAGTGTGAACTATTTATTTCAAGAGGGGACCAAGGCCATTGAATGCAACACAAGTGAGACAACATCAGGATCATGCTCATGACACCACCTCACTTCCCTTAAGTGTAGTGGATATAACAAAAAGATGTAGTTGTCCCATATCCAAGATTTGGAGGCTAATTTCACTCATGAGATTGAGATCCTCTTTTTAGATGCAATGATGTTATCATGGGCATGAGTGCTAGAATATCTAGGTGTCACTTTCCTTAGGGAGCCCCCTCACATATTTATTATGAGCTCATTCCTCTTAAAAGGGGTTTGGTTATCATTCTATCATCCTTCTCTATTTTATGAGCAATCATTATAATAGTATAGGAATAATAACAATTAGAATTTTTTATATTCTTCAACCTTAGTAGGTGTACCTCATGGATGTGATTAGATGCTTTGTATTTTCCCCTTATGGCCTTTTGTATTCTATTCTCCATCTATAATGAAGAGGATGTGATGTTCTATGTTATTTGGAGTGGAAAATTATCTCTGTCTATTGTTTCTCTTCTTTTGCTTCTATGGCTTTGGTCTTTGTTTCCATAATAGACTATAGTTCATGCTTTATACTCCTTTATGGTCTATGATGCTTAAGGATCTAATCTATATTATGAACTTCTAGGTTAATATTTCAAACCTTTTGGTGCATCACCTTATATTAGATTTACTTTTATGTTATCTATTTTCCTTTCTTCTATCCCTTTTCACCCCCAAAATTAAATAAGATTCAACTTCTAAAACCCTGAAGGTCACTTTACAGACCATTTCTAGTCCCACATATACAAATCTTCCCATAGATGGCTATTTAACCTAAAGTCAAATTTTTAGGTGTCAATAGTTAATCTTTTCTGGCATGCCTAATGGGATAATCTATAAGTTTGATTGACTAGAAACACATGTTTATGAGCCATAGGTCGGTAACATGATTACATAATATGAATAATCCAAATCTATTAACACTGCCTTTAGAGCCCCTATTTTCCCAAAAAATTTAGGGTCTAATGCTTCACAACAACCAAAAATGGTGCATCTAGGCCCACCAAGGAACTTTGTGTCATGGGATAGTGGTAGCCCTCTTATTATTCTAACACTGTCAGTTGTATGGGACCCCATCCTTGTAAACACCTTAAAGGTGCTCCCCAGGTTTTTGGTAGAAGATTTTAAGATAGAGGCTACACATCTCTAAGACATGGATAATGTGTGCACTGTTCACTACATCAACATGTAGGACATATCCTCAAGGCAACTAGCCACCTCTTTCAAGGGGTGAGCTCTTGATTAGTATCAATCTTTTCCATCCAACTCAATCAGGACCTAGGATGACCTGGGTGGAAAATTATTCAAATGTTTCAATGAGAAGGTGGATCAATCATCCCTACTATAGTAACTAATAAACATCAAAAGGGCACAATAAGAAGCCATGATCAATTTTAATATCAGGTTCAAAAAAACCTGGCAAAGGATCCCACTAGTGGCTCAACCACCCATGGGCATGGCTATTGTTTTTTAACTCAAGGCCCTCAATTTAGATATTGTAGTCATGATCTAATCACTTAGAGGCCAAATGATATTAGACGTATATGATATCAAAATAAAGGTCAAAAATAACCTAATCAATGTGGGGAGGTTCCCCCAATTCATCGATGTCGATGTTCCTTGAGATGTCCATGCCTCTGTAGGAAGAATTCATAACCACTTTAGGATCTATGCATCCTTCTATGTACGTGTACCCACCCACTCATGCAATCACATCTTCTACATATTCACTGGTAGTGGAGATGAATGATATGAAAATTATTCTACAAAATTTCTCTAATGAAATAATCAATCTCAAAAGGCAACAAGCTATGCCTTCGAAGCCTTATTTCAATAACTACCAAGAAAGGAGACTACCTTACCAATAAAATCAATACCAGGAGAGGCAAATGATAAACTACCAAGCACCAAATCATTAGGCACCGAGTCATCAGATGTAACCCATGAATCAAATGGTTGTGGTTCTAGATCCTTTACACATAATGTCATTAAGTATGAGTAGAGAGCTAGTATCTAGTTAGAATAACATGGCCAATGATTCTAACTCATGGTTATTTCCTTGTAATGACATCCATGGGCCTCAAAATTATCCAAGGGGAAACCCACAATAAAAGGTGGCTAAATAATAGTGACAAGGTAATACAACTGACTTGACCTACACATACCAATCCCTGAGGATTGAGGATGTGTTCTTGATGGCATAAATGCAAGGGATATCCCTAGAGAAAAGAGATGAAATATCCCTAAAAAACACATTGTTATCTTGATTAGAAGTTAAATACATAAAATACATGAATGAGGTTATTTTATATATAACCATATAATTACAATCAGACTACTACACTCACTCGAAGAAAAGACTGGGTGAGAGCCTCAAAGCCTCTGCAAGGCCCAAAGTAACTTTTGAAAAGACTTTGGCACCTCAACCTCCACCTGTAGTCTACCCAAAGTGGAGTGAGGTAATTAAGAGCAAGGCGAAAGATCTTGAGGTCCCACCTTTGGGGTCATATAATGTTTTAGAACAACAAAAAAAGGTTCCAACTAATGTCTCCCTCTGGGATGTCTTGTCTATCCCTGAATAGAAGAATCTGCTAAAGGAATCCTTAGAGGAGAAGGAAGATCCTACATAATGAAATATGACTTCAAAACCTATGAAGATGAAATGGGAAGAATCTATCATGAATTCACAACCCCAAATATCCTCCACATTCATCAATACCAAGGAAGGGGTAAGCAAAACAAAACCTACCCCATTCTATTTAACATTGATTGTGGGGAAGAAATTATTGAATATTTCCATGATAGATTCAGAATTAAGTATAATAGTCATGCCCAAGAAGGTAGATGATGAATTATAGTTTAATTATGAACCCTTGAGTAAAGGGGTGATGTAGTTAGATAGAAAAAAGGTCCAAACCCTAGGGATCATCTAGGGTCTTCCCCTCACATTATACTCTTTCCCTAGTATCACTATACCTCAATAAATTGTGTTACTAGACATTTTGTTGATGTTTGGAATATTTCTATCAAGAGATTTTACCACCAAAATTGGTAGATACCTATCATTAGACTGGTCTAATTTGATTTTAAGTACCAAGTATGGTTCAAAGTTGAAGGTGATGTTCGAACCACTTCACCTGGAACACATAGTGGATGAAGTGATGATGAACTTCGAAGCAACACACACCTCCTTCTTAAGGATGGGGACACACTATATAGATATGCTCGAAAAAAAAAATGTAGTGAATAACAAAAGCCTTGAAGAGGAGGCCCTTGTCAATGAATTTATTGAAAATGACCCATTCTCAAACTTCAATGCCACAAGGCTCAGAGCCTATGTGATCCATGATGAAGACCAGGCCATTATAAAAGTCTTAAAGGATGAAATAAATTAGAATGGAAGGCTTGGGTATGAGTTCAAAATTTTAACTCTACATTTTGATGGTGTGAACTACAAGATTGGCTTTGGAGCTGGCATCTATCTAACATCTCCCTTTGAAAAAGAAACCCTTTGGGACTTTTGATTTCATTTCAATTGTACAAATAATGAGGCCAAATATGAGGCTCTGGTCCATGGCCTTAGGCTCATTGATTGAATGGGCATCAAATAGTTGAAGGTATTCACTAATTTTGAATTAGTAGTAAGGTAGGTAAGAGGGTAGTAGCCATAAAGAATGTGCATATGAGATCTTACCACAACCGCATATGGGATCTAATTGAAGCCTTTGAAGCCTTCAACATTTAGATCATCCTAATAATTTTGAATGTATAAGTTGATAGGATGGAAATAATAGGCTTCTAATTTGACCCATTAATAGACTTATTTACCAATGAACAAGCAATGTGAGTAATCATCAGGCATACTATCCCAAACAATGGCCAAAACTGGTAGATATTCAAAAGTGATACTTAGATTGTGATGTTCCTCCACTAGTCATGTAAGTTCATGGAACAACTAAAACCAAAAATTGAGGAGGCCTACAAAGACTAAATAATATAGTTGAAAACCAATAATCTTCTAAAGGGTCTCATCACCCTAAAAAAATTATTTGACTTTGATGATGCAAGGAACAAGAAATGTAAATTTGTTGTAGATAATTTTGATTACTATGAACTTGATTTCGAGGGTAAAATAAAGTTGAAAATTGGAAAAGAAGTTCCCCAAAAGGATAAGGAGTGGTTAGCCTTTTTCTTTGATAAATATGGAGTCATCGCATGGACTTATAATGACTTAAAGGGATATGACTGTGGGATTATTCAACACACCATAGATTTGGTGGAAGGGGCCAAGCTAGTCCAATAGAAACAAAGGTTACTAAACTCAAATATTGAGTCCCTTATGTCCCAAGAACTTAGGAAACTAATTGACTCAAATATTATATAACCAATAAAGCATTTGACTTGGGTTTCCAATCTAGTTCCTGTGTAAAATAAAAGCAAATAGATTTGACTATGTGTATATTTCTAAGATCTGAATAAGGCATCTCTAAAGGACCATTACCCCCATCCCTATATGGAAAAGATTCTCTAGATAATAGCAAGTGCAAAGATGTTTTCCCTGTTGGATGGATTCTCTAGGTATAACTAGGTATGGGTGAATGAAGAATACCAACACAAGACCACCTTCACCATGAAGTGGGGAACCTTATCATCTAAGAAGATGCCTTTTGGCATTTCAAATGTCGATAAAACATTCCAATGAGTGATGGATGTATCTTTCAAAAGGATAATTAATGAGACCATCCTCATCTACCTAGATGACCTCACTATGTTTTCTAATAAGAAGGAGGATCGCTTCAACCATCTAGAGAAGGTCTTTTAAAGATGCCAAGAATTAAGGGTGTCTCTAAACCCTAATAAATATGTCTTCAAAGTCTCTCAGGACAATATGCTCAGATACATGGTATCCAAGGATGGCATCGTTATTGATCTAGAGAGGATAAAGGCCATCAGAGACTTGGATTTTCCAATAAATAAGAAAGGGGTCCAATCTTTCCTTATAAATATTAATTTCATCAATAGGTTCATATCAAATTTTTTAGGATTAGTTAGACCAATCATCTTAATGCTAAAAAAAGACTAGGTCTTCAAATGGACACCCAAAGGAAAAGCAACATTTGAAGAAATCAAAGGTGCAATATCTATTATGCATGTACTTTTTAACCTTGACTTTTTCAAGGATTTCATTATGTATGTAAATGGGAGTGATCATAGCCTCACAATTGTGTTGACTCAAAAATATAAAGAGGGAAGAAATGAACACCTGATCACATTCTATTCTAGAACATTATGTAGGTATGAAGCCAAATACAACTTCATTGAAAGATAGGCCTTCACCATCATCAAGGGCCTTAATAAGTTTAGGCACCTTGTGGCAGGCAGCAAAATAATGGTATACGTGGCACACTCTAGCATTTATGAGTACATCATAAAAGGAGAAATTCCACAAAAGGGCCAATTAGATCACTAACATCCTAAAATATGATGTAGAATTCAGGCTGATAAAGGTAATCAAAGGGACAGGAATATGTGAGTATCTAGCTTAATATGTATATGCCCTAGAAGAGGACTAAAACACATCAAAAATAGCCCTAGTGAACCAATTCAAAGCTAATGGGTCTTGGGTGACCAACAGGGTCTGATTTATGTAGATCAACTGGTATCCTAATGGGCTACCCATACATAAAAGGTACTTTTATAGGCTATTGGGGTCTAGCTACATGCTAGTATAAGGGGTCCTATTTAAGAGGAATTTTGATGAAGATATTTGATGCATTGATAAGCCCCAAGTGGAGAAAATTCTTCAATATATGCACTTCACTCCCCAAGGTGGCCACTTCTTATCTAAAATTTCCACAACAAAAATCATACGCATAGGTTATTACTAGTCAAACATGTTTATGGATTGCCACTAGGCAGTCAAGAAGTGCCAAAAATGCCAATTCCTTGTAGGAAAGAGGAAAAATTCTGCCATGCATTCTAAACCTGATTGTGACTAATGAACCCTTTGCATAGTGGGGCCTAAACTTCATTGAGATGATCAATTTGATCTCCATCACTGATCATAAATGGATACTAATAGCCATTGACTACTTCACTAGGTGGACTGAAGCAGTTCTATTGAGGGAGGCGATTGAGAATGTGATCCTCATCTTCTTAGAAGAACTCATGGAAAGGTTTGGCTCACCTAAAACAATAATTTTTGACAACATGAAAGCCTTCCTTGGGTCTAAAATTGATGAATTTGAACTCTAAAATGGTATATTCCTGAAAGCTTCATCCAATTACTACCCACAAGGGAACATGTTGGCAAAGTCTACTAATAAAAATCTAATCAGGTTGATCAAAAGGATGTATGATGACAAATAGAGGGAGTGGTACTAACACATAAATATGGCCTTATGGGTGGATCACATTACCCCTAGACAAATTATGAAGACTTCCCCGTATGAACTTGTATATGGAAAGGAATTAGTTATGCCAGTGTCATCAAAAATCCTTGCATGATAGTTCTTGAAGGCTATTAAAATTGAAGAAAATGGAGTAATAAAGGTTTAGCTTGCATAATTGCTCAGACTCTAGGAGGAAAGAGAATAGGTAAGTGATGTGAAGCTCATCTAACAACAAGAGGTTAAGTGATGGTTTGATAGAAATTTTTCAAACCCAAGATTCAAAATGGGAGATTTAGCTGTCAAATATGATCAACCGGCCACAAAGCTAGGATAGCATGCAAAGTTTGATTCTCTTTGGAGAGGACCTTTTTGCATCATCAATGATAAGAGGGGAAATGATTTTGAATTAGAAGATCAAGACAGAAACATGTTGGAGATCCCTGACAATAGGATAGACTTGAAGCATTTCAACTAACTGGCCTATCTACCCCTTGTACATAATTAGTTGGTTTCCATTTTTTGTTATGTGTTTCCTTCTCCATTGTTGTTTCCCTTATTTTTTTTATTTCCCTCTATTGTCTCCTTTTCTCAAATAAGTGCCATTAGTGCAAAGGGATATTTGAATCACCATGTGCCCTCTCCCTAGTTCCCCCCAAATCTTAAAAAAAATTCTCTATAAGATGGTTATCTACCTGCCTCACCTATCATTAATGTCAAATAGTCCATTATGCACAATTTCCCATAATGATCACCACAAAATATTTTACAAATGGACATTCAAGTGTGTGTGATGCTTCTTATCCTTTATGAGGATGATCATTTTTGAAATTCCAATGATGAGCCCACCTAGTGGCACCAATGCATAAATACCCCCTCTCTCATTTGAGCCAAACACTTGTCACTTTGAAATTTTAGAGAATATTGAGTGCTTGAGAAGAGTAGAGATATAATCTATAGATTGGATGAAGTAAGTGAGTCATTAATCTAATATTTTCAACAAGAATAGAGAGTAAGTTTGGAATATATTGATTGACAATGAAAGCTTCTACGTCTTCATCTAAAAGTGGTAAGCATCCTTCAAAATAGAAAACCTACGGTTCAAGCAATGGGGGAGACCCTCCCCCCAAATATGCTATGAGCAAAGCCTATGCTTCAGCCCTAACTCAAGCAAAGGAGAAGGTGTTGAACACCAAGAAGGTGACCAAGGGACCTTACAAATACTAGACATTAGTAACCAATTTCATGAATGAAATATTTGATCATGAGTTGGCTCAAAATCTCAAAAATTTGAGAGAGGGTGCCCATGCCTAAATGCTCTATAGGGTTATCAAGAAAGAGTAAATTCATTATGTATAATATGGGAGTGCATTATGTAATACATGGTGCCCTATGTGTACCCATGCCCATTAATCATCACCCTCTATGCAGAGAGATATGATGCTAGCACTAGAATGATCACTGAAAATGCCCATTTAAGGGTGAAAATTAGTGTAGAAGACATTAGAGAGATGCTCTAGCTCTAATCTGATTCCAAGGCCATTATTTGTAGCATCGAGAGCCTTTAGAGTGTTTGGGATTCCCAAGTCTAAGAAAAGGCTCACTTTTTTAGAGCTCTCCTCAAAAGTGAGGTCATGAAGATGCCTCCCCTACCCATGCCCCTATCAAATTTCCCCACATAGATTTTGAAGGACACCCTCTACATGCTATCTTTCATCCTAGGTATGGATGTTGATGACATCATCAATGACTTTCAGTTGGCCACGCTCTACCTCATGACTGTGGTGGAGAAGGGATAGGATTTTAAAATAGACTTTGCTAAATCCATCACCTCCACCATGAGGGATGAACTAGAGGTTTTTTTAATGAAGGGTTACCTTTCAATACTCATCTTTTCTCATGCACCTCATTTTGTATTATCACTCCCATTTCTTCTCCTCATACCTATCACTCAACACTTCTGACATAGAAGTCTTCCCAAATGTAGTCACCCTAGTCACTATATGGACCCACATTCTATTGCAATCACTAGAGATTACTATGAGTTCTTGGAGTTGTTTATGGTCCTAGTTATCGTGGACCTTAGTTGATAAGATATCACCTCCAAGATGATGGATTGGTAACAAACTTGGCTCGTAGGTAGTAGAGTCCCAACCAATTAGTTCTAAGTAGCCCATTTTTCATTTATCCAAGTACATGGATTCTAAAGAGAGCCCTTCTGGCTCTTTATCATGAAAATTGATAAAACCTTAGCCCTAGAGTTGGTTCACCAACTTGACAAGGTAGACTCCATCTATGGGGCAGGGAAGAAGAAGAAGGGTGTATATGATGTCCCTTTCACAAGAGATGGCATCATAGTGCTAAAAAGTCACTAGGGATGCCTAATCATATCCATAATTGTATATCTTGGCCTTGACCTAATAAATAGATGAAGGAGCTATGATCTAGTAGGGTACATATCCAACTCAATGACTATCAATGCCCCTAAGCATCAAGCTCAGCCTTACCTAGAGTAGAGGAAGTCACCCACAGAGGACATTCCCCAAAATTATGTGGATTTGGTTCAAATCTTCCAAGATGCCCTTAAACCATGGGATTATTTCTATGTCAAGGTCCAAGTGTATGACCCAACCAAGAAGTTATCAAAGGGGATAAAGAAATAGCTTAACCAACTGAACTAGAGTGAAGAAAAGATGTCTACCTTCATGAAATATAGGTATGAAATCAATGACTATTACATTGGTTTTAGTGATGAAGATCAAGATGAGACCTTTGAGAAGCTCTAGGATGAGTTCTACTGAAAAGAGGGTAGCTCAATATAAGAATCCACTCCTAAAATTGAGATAGGATATGAAGAAGAAGAAGAAGAAGACACTCTTAGAAAGGAGGCAAGAGACGCACCTCCAGAGAAAGAAGCAATAGTAGAGGTCATGATGACCTAGAAGTCCTCAACATGGCCACCACCCCTATTCCTATATCATATAGACCCATATTAATAGTAGGATCCCTCCAGGCAGCTCACAACTGGATCATCCTAGCTCAAGTAGACTGAGGCACCCATTTCTATCCCTCCATCAACACCCCTACAAAAGAAAATCTTCTTTGTGGATCCCCTTATCTCTAGCTTAACTTCCTTTTTCACTTTCCAATCTCCTTCCCCAAGTCCATTGTAGGTTTTAGCATCATCTACTACCCAGCCAAGCACTTTAGCTCCTCTCATCACCTATTCATCTACCCTCACTATCCCACTATAGGTTATGACACTCTCCACTTCTCAACCTGATACTACCTTTGCTCTAGTCTTCTCCTCATCTACCCAGCCTATCATTGGGCTCCCCCCTTTTTCTTACATAATACCTATCTCCTTCCACATGCCTTTCATCACCCCCACCTTCATCATCCACCTCATCCTCCCTCATAATGCAATCACCATTCACCCCACCCCATGAGCTCCTGCCTTTATCCCTTTTAACCCTCACCATTAATTCACTGGATTTCATAGGAGTAAGGTATACTAATTCATAGTAGTAAATAACTATTCAATTCATGCTACCATAGGGAATCCCCTTTGTAGGGAAATCATTCAAACACTGGATCAATACCAATAGCAAGTAGATTTAGCAAGGGTGGCCCAAAAATCCCAAATGAAAAGAAAGAGGGGGAAGTTGGCCAAGGCTAATGCCTAGACTCACATGTGGTCATTTTATGACCCTACACAACAATCCCTTATGATTTATCATATAACCCCCCAAGTAGTCAATCCCCAAGAATAGATGAAACCAAGGGACTACACCATTCAAGTTGTCAGCCTCAACCTCAGTCAAGCTAGACCCATTGACAGGGTCAAACTTATGGAAGAGACACAAAATTTTGTGACTTAAACTATATCAAGGTGGCCTAATAGTTAGAAAATACTAAGTTGGAGCTTGTAAAGGTAAAGGCTACAATTGACCACCTCAATGTTGAGGCTAAAGCCAAGGATGTTGACCTCAATAAGGTAAGAGCTAACCTTTAGGGCAACATCCCAAATAAAAGCTTCCAGGTAGAAGCCAACCTATAAATAGCTATCGAGACCAAGATTTAGGAGAAGGAGATGGAAGTGGTTGAAAGTCACCAAAACTTCTTTGATTTAAATTGGTCATATCAAAAATTACAACACAAAGCACAATAAGACTCCTTAGTCAAGGACTAGGAGATTTAGAAACTGAAGAAAGACCTCACCGCTCACTCGTAGGCCACATATATCCTTCCCATAGCATAACATCTATACAAATCCTATTGGGAAAGGACCAAGATTGAGACAAAAAACCTAAAGATAGTGTTGAATTTCATCATTGATGCACAAAAGCTAACCTCTCAAGTGAGCACATCTATTGAGCAAGTGATCACCTTCATCTCCCCCAAGGTCTCTGACTCATAGATCCTTGTTCAAAAGCTCTATAGCAGTCCTCCCAAAATACTACAAGTGGCAGGGGTAATCAACAAGATGCAAGTAGTGGTGAAGTTAAATGAGTTCCTATGATGCAATAAGGTAGCAAATAAATGTAAGGTATTCCTTAATGCCTTGGATCAAGTAGTCCAAGAGAGGTGAGGACACATAGAGAAATTAGTCCAATTAGGATTCCCCTCCCCTTTCTTGGTAGATAGCACTGTCCTCCCTGAGGACCAAATCAAGGCACTGCTTGAGCAAAATAAAAATGACCAGACCATTTTTGTAGCTCTTGATCAAGCACCTCATGTCTCTGAGGTGGAGAAAATTTTTCACCCACTCACCCAGCTAGAGTTCTAGATGCTAGTGATTGTCAAAGGCTTGGGGAACATCTTCTTCAAGGAGATAATTGATTTGGATAGAGCCTATAAGACTCTTAATATGAAGAACCAGCCAAATGAGGAAGAATGGGCACCCTTGCAAGTGACCCTTCAAAGATTATAGGTATCCACACCTTCCTCCTACTTTTGTAGTTTTGCTTTGACTGGTCTAAGTCCCAGATTTTTTGGGTTCTCCTACCCATAGGTAAATGCCCCTATGAGTCAACAATAACTATGGATCAGAAATCCATGGTTATTATTTGTGAAGTAATTTATCTCCATCTTTGAGATCACTCAACAGTCAATAATTCCTCAGCACCTTTTAATGGCTCCCCTTTCAGCGCTTTCCTTCTTTGATCCCCCACTTTTAAACTTTTTCCTAAGTGCCAACCTCCATCCACTCCTTCTACATGGTAGTCTTAAGCTCATCCAAATCGAGGATATTTTCATCTCACTCTGATAGAGCATCAGTTTGACACATGACACTCCCACATTCAATCTCTCCAAACAAGCCCCTATCCCCCTAGAAAATCACCATTTCAATGCATATCATCCTCACACTTATCTTGGGGTAGGGTCAATTTTCCAAGGGTTTGATGTAATGATATTGGAAAAGAGTGTGGGTCCTTCCTTTTGAGCAAAGCATTTGGAACACTTTAAAATCTTAGTTTAAAGTGTAAACTATTGATTTTAAGAGGGGACCATGGTTGTTAAATGTAGTAGAGGCCAAACAACTCTGGGAGTGTACTCATGGCACCACATTGGTTCCCTAAAGCATATTGGATGTAAAAAAATGATGCATTTATGCCATATCTAGGATTCAGAGGCAAACTGCACTCATGAGCTCAAGATCCTCTTTTCAAATATAATGACATTATCATTAGTGCTAGTGATAAAATCTCTCAGGTGTCACTTTCTTCATGGAGTCACCTTGAGTATTCATTTCAAGCTCGTTCCTCTTAAAATGGGCTTGGTTATCATTTTTTCATCTCTCTTTATTTTATGAACAACCATTATAATAGACTAGGACTAGTAGTAGTTAGTATTTTTTCTATTCTACAACCTTAGCAAGTGCACCTCATGGATGCGATTGGAAGCTTTCTATGTGCCCCTTGCAGCCCTTTGCATTTTTTTCTCCATATACAATGAAGAGGATGTGATGTTATATGTTATTTGGAGAGGAAAATTATCTCTTTTTGTTGTTTCTCTTCTTTTGATTCTATAGCTTTAGTCTTTGTTTGCATAATAGATTGTAGTTCATGCTTTATGATCCTTTATGGTTTGTGGTGCTAAAGGATCTAATCTACATTATGCAATTATAGGTTAATATTCCAAACCTCTCAATGCATCACCTTATAATAGATTTACTTTTGTGTTATCTATTTTCCTTTCTTTTATCCCTTTTCACCCCCAAAATTGAATGAAGATCTAGATTTTAAAACCCTAGAGTTTTCTTTACAAACCACTTCTGGTCCCACAGCTATAAAGCTTCTCATAGATGGTTATTTAACTCAAAGAAAAAAAATTAGGCTTTAACATTTTTTACATATCTATTCTTATGTTTTGGCTTTTCTTTCACCAGATAATGCCATGTGTCATGCTCTCATTAACTAGGTCCTTTGGATTTTTTTTCTATGTTTAGAAAGTCCTATAGTGATGACTTGATGTGATTAAGACACATGGCAGGATTTTGGGAAGTTCAGAGACTCAAGAAGTTGGAACATTAGGAAGGCAACCAATAGACCAATTAAATTCCCAATGATGTATATTAATGTAAATATGTCACATGTTATGTAATGGGAGCCCCAAAGGTCCAAAACCTCAAAACATTATCCTATAGAGAAAAGAATTATTTATCCTTCATGTAGTGTTGATTTTATGACATTGAGACATGTGCAATGATCCCAAAAGATACGACACTTAGGAACTCTAAAGATTGAAGACTAGGGAAACATAAAGTTGTTAGGTTTATCAAGTTCCTAATTAAAGTCCCATAGTTCTACTTTATCATGGATATGTTGGGTGGCATGTTTGCGGAGCTTGGGAGACTCATAAGACTTTGAAAGACTTAATATTTTGTAAATGTTCAAAATTCAAAATAAATAAAGAGAAACACATGTCATAACTATGTGATATCTTTTTTATGGGCCTTATTTAAAGGAAAACTATAGTCTTTAGCTATTACTTATGGAATCAACATGCACATAATAGCACAATAAAAATTAGACTAGTTAATCTACATATCACATTTTAATAAAAAAGTGATATACAATGAAAGCTTACACATGACTTAAGATACCAATTTAAGCTAATATAGTTATGAATTTTACTTGGGTAATGTTGTATTTTATAGAGATAAACCTTGTTATAAATGTGTGATATTTTATTCATAGATCTCTACACTCCTAGTTTCCTAGGTATGGGTTTTTTTAATAATTGATTCTTGTTTTTAAAATTATGAAAATATGGTGCATGTTCTAGGGCTCAACAATTCAATCATGATATTAAACTACATCAAAACAAAGTTGCATAATGTGTTACATAAAGTGATTATTATATATGTTAATTCAATATTCTCAAACAAATTGAATCCAAAATGCTAATAAGCTTTTTGGAAGAAAAAAAAAGACCACTCACAAGCATCATATAATCAAAGAATAAAATCTAAAAACATAAAAATAAAGCTACTATAAACTAATGTTGATGGATTTCATATGTCAAAAGAAAAAAAAGCTTATTCTAGAATGATGTTCATGGATTTTATATTTTTAAAATAGAAGCATACATGCAAATAAAAAGTCAAGACAACAATTGATAACTATGCACTAACATGTAACCAAAATTGATTATACAACACAACACATATTTACATTGCTTAATTTTTTCCAACCGCAAAAACAAATTCTAAAATTTTCATCTAGGAACAAAACTTTGAACTCTTAAAGTAGAAGATATGCATGCCCTCTGGTGGATAAAATTTGGTGAAACAAGATCCAACATATCCAATAGTATGTTTTCAAAGAGAAAAACCCTTTATGAATAAATAGTTGACAACAAGTTAAATAGTCCACTACAAGCACTAGCAAGATGTTTGAAACAACTCTCTAAGATAGAACCAGAACAAATTTCACAAAATTTCATTATTTCCAACTATTCACAGATTTAAGAGCAATATACCTGTGCATAAACTCTGCATCAAAACTTTTATTATTTGTGTCTTGATTGGATTAAAGCAAAAACATGTCAAATATGATTACCAATAGAAAGACTTGAGTGGCAAAAAGATATAGTTGTTATAATTACCAGTTTTTATAGGGTCAAATTTACTTTTATTTTAGCTTCCAAGAGGCTATCTAGTTTTGAGATCAATCTATGTGTAAAATTGCTAGAGACTCATGATGATTCATAATTTGGTTGGCCTATACTTGGCCTTCAGAATTCAAAATGATGGAGACCACAACCTACCCCAAATTAGCCAAACTACTTGATACACCAAGTCATCGAGATTGTGACACATGACACAATCTTGATTGCTCTAAGGATTAATAAACAAAATCAAACACATCAAACCATTGAGACCTCAACACCCTGATAATGTGACATGTGGCATGATCATAGATGTTTAGAGTCAAGGCAATTTTCCTCACCTACATATGTTTCTCATCCCTCCAATCGTCTGAGATTGTGTCATGTGGCATAATACCATGCATCATAAACCTCTATGTTATGTACTCAATATAGCTTATGGTGTATGGACAAATCTATAGAATCATGCCATATGTCATGTTCATGACTAATTTAAGGATTACCATAGGATTTTAAAATTTCATGAGTTGAAGACCTAGCATAGGCCATCCAAACTATCAAATGCTCTGAGTTCCTAAAAACGTGCAATGTTCCACAATCTGGGTTGTTCAAAGAATTGATAGGCTAAATCAGAGGCATCACTTAGGCTGGTCTTTATAATTTATGTTTGACAAAGTGAAATTTCCTAAGTCTTTTACTTTTTGAAGAAAAAGTAAATAAATTTTCAAAACAATTATTGGGAATAAAATTTTTGAATACTGTACAAAAGTACTAAAATTTACAAATATTTAGTAAGAGTGTTAAGACTTTATCAGAGTTTATACTTACAAAAAAAACCAAATAAATATCTAGAACTAAACTTAAAACAACACAAATTCCAAAGTCAAATTTTCAAAAAGAGTCAAAAGTTCTTCCACACCTCAAAATCTCGACGTTGCATGTTCTTTAACCTGTCCAAAAAAGACTTTGGGCACTTAGTCAATTTTACAAAGGTTGCCCACAACCACATGTCACTTTTTCACTACTTCAAAGGATTTTAGAATACCATGTATGGGAGACCTAATGTAGGCCAGCCAAACTACAAAATACTCTGAGTTCTTGGAAATGTACCATGTTCCACAATCTGGGCTACTCAGAGAATTGAAAGGCTAAATCAGAGATGTCACGTAGGTTTCCCTTCAGACTTTATGTTCGATAAAGTGAAATTGATGAAGTATTTTAATTTTCAAATAAAATATAAATAAATAATCATTGCAAACAAAATTTATAAAGACTACATAGAAATGTTAGAAACTCTAGATCTTTGATAAAAGTGTTGAGTCTTTGTCAGAGGTTTTGTTCACCAAAAAAATATGAATAAATATCTAGAACTAAATTATGATAATGCAAATGCCAAAGGCAAAGTTTCATGAAGAGGTAAAATTTATTTTATGCCTCAAAATTTAGGCACCACATGTTCTTTAACCCACCTAAAATCTTCCAAATAGTATCATTGTTTGCATCTTTTCTTGTTAAAGATTGGATAACTTTGTCTCTCTCTCTTTCCCATAACTAACTTAATTGAGACACGTAAATTATTTAATGATAATGTATAGAATATAAAGGCATAAATGATACTTTTGAGTAAACATTCCCTTGAGATCCATCAAAGATGTAACATAGAAAATATACGCACTAAGGCCTTTTACCTTGGTCATTTTTCAATTAAAAAGGCATAAAAATGTAAGTAAAGATAAATACCTAGCCTAAAGTTTTCCATTGAGGTGGAGGATACAATTGAGATAGATACACTAACCAGTGGCACAACACATCATACTCGAGTAGGCCAAAACTTCTTTTACTATCTATCTCCACGATCAAGAAAAATGAAATGATCAACCATAAAAAAACAAAGGCAAGACATGGGGTGGATCCCACACCTTAGGCATCCAATGAGGATTCATATCTTAATACCATCAAGTATCACCATCGACAAATATCACAAATGCAAGGTATATTCACCAAGGTGTAGGTTTCCTCAATTTTCCATTGGAGTAATTTGAAAGAGGAGGACCCACTTGGACATGCTGGCTAATAACAAAACCTCAAAGTTTACCATATCTCATGATATATCAAATGATAAAAAATTTGACCATTTCATATTAATTAAATTGGTTGATTTGAAACAACTACAGTTGGGGGCTATAAATCTCAAATATTCCAACTAAAATCTCAAGGTTGAAGCAACCATCAATGAGACTTGATAGGCCAAATCAGAGATGTCGCATAGGTTTCCATTCAAACTTTATGTTTGACAAAATAAAATTGTCGAAGTCTTTTAATTTTTGAAGAAAATGTAAAGAAACAATCAGAATGATTATTGTGGGCAAAAGTTTTTAAAATTGTAGAAAAATGTTGAAAACTTCATATCTTTGAAAAAAGTGTTAAGACTTTACTGAAGGTTTTGTTTACAAAAAAATTTTGAACAAATATCTGAAACTAAACTTGTGACAATGCAAATGCCAAAGGCAAAGTTTCATGAAGAGTAAAAAGTTATTTCATGCCTCAAACTAGGCACCACATGTTCTTCAACCCACCCAAAAAGAACTTTGAGAACTTAGTTGATTTCACAAAGGTTGCTCACAGCCATGTGTCACTTTTCCACTACTTCAAAGGATTTCTGAATGTCATGGGATGGAGACATAGCGCAAGCTATCCAAACTACCAAATGCTCCGAGTTCTCAAAAATGTGCCTTGATTCACAATATGGGTTGCTCAAATAATTGATAGGATAAATTAGAGATCTCATGTAGGTTCATCATTGGAATTTGTGTTTGGCAAAGTGAAATTGCCTAAGTCTTTTACCTTTCGAAGAAAATGTAAAGAAAAAGTTATAAAAATTATTGAAAACCAAAGTTTCAAAGACTATATAAAAGTGTTAGAAACTTTAGATCTTCAGATAAAGTGTTAAGACTTTGTCATATATTTTTTTTACAATTTTTTTTTGAACAAATATCTAAAACTAAACTTGAGACAATGCAAATTCCAAAGGCAAAGTTTCTGACATCTTTTAATTTTTGAAAAAAATATAAAGAAATAGTTGGAACAATTGTTATGAATAGAAGTTTTGAAGATTTCACAGAAGTGTTGTAAACATAAGATGTTCAACAAAAGTGTTGAGACTTTGTTAGAGATTTTAATTACAAAAAAAAATTGAACAAATATTCAAAACTAAACTTTTGATAATGCAAATTCCAAAAGAAAATTTTCACAAAGAGACAAAAGTTCTTTCACACCTTAAAATCTAGGTGCCACATATTCTTCAACCCTCTTAAAAAGGACTTTGGTCACTTAGCCAATTTCAAAAAGGCAACCCACATCCATGTGTCACTTTTACATTGCCTCAAATGACTTAGTTGATTATGTACCATGACTCTCAACACTGCATTTTGATCTCCCAGTGGTCCCACACCCATTTGAAATGCCTATAGACACTTCATTAATTTTATTCAAAATTTTTGGAAGAGGAAATTAAGTTATCAAAGATTTGGGATAAGTGGTTAGAGAGATGATTCCAAGGGGCATAATTCCATTGCTCCACTATCCCAAATGGTGACACTTGGAAAAATACCATGGTATTGCTCTCCTTAGGTGTATCATGTCACTTTTCATATTTTTACAGGATCCAAGTGAGTAGGATGATGACACGTGTCATCAACGAGGTGATGTTCTTGTCCTTAAGTGTCATACTTCTCACTTTTATTGTGTAGTCTTTCAGTGAGGAGAATGATGCCATGTGTCATCATCTTAATACTTTGCTTTCCTAAAAGTGTCATACTCCTTGCTTTTACTACAAGGACTTTTGTTGAGAAGGATGTGATGCATGTCATCATCCCAACATTTTATTTTCATGAAAGTGTCATAATTATTACTTTCACAGTGCATTATCCAAGTGAGTATGATGATGACACGTGACATCATCCTAGTGTTTCACTTGCCCAAAAGTGTTGTACTCCTTTATTTTGTTACAAGGACTTTGGGTGAGTTAGATGATGATGAATGCCATCATCCTAGCCTTTTGCTTTCCTAGAAGTGTCGTACTTCTTGATTTTATAGTGTAGTCTCTAGATAAGTGGGATGATGACATGTGTCATCATCCTAGTGTTCGACTTGATCGAAAGTGTCATGCTCCTTGATTTGGTTGTGAAGACTCTAGGTAAGTAGAATGATGATGTGTGCCATCATAAAAGAGCTCTACTTGGCCATAACTATCACACTCCTCACCTTTGCTAATCATCCCCATGCCTTGTAAACCCCCAATGTGCAAGATGATCACACGTGTCATCATCTTGTCACTCTACTTACTCACAAGACTTAGAAACTTTTTACAATGCTTTTATGACCATGGGATTATGAGATTGAAACATGGGATAGCATAATGTCACTGTGTGGCACTGATTTATTTGAAAATCAAAGTGTAAAACTTCACCAAATTAAAAAATGACTATGAATGTCTAGGATGTATGAATTTTCATATAACATTTTATGGATAAAAGTTCCAAAGAACTTATTTGCTATAGAGAAGTGTTGAAAAAAAGAGCCAAACATAGGAATATCCTAGCGCAACCTCCAAGAACTTGCACACTTAGGAAAATTTCAAAAACCATTAATAGCTTAGTCTTAGTAAAATAAACAATGAAAACCTAGATATCTAGGGAAATGGGAAAATATTATTAGGATCAAGGCAAATATTCTTAACCAAAAACCCAGACATAAAAATGCTTGGAAAATCCTATCATTTTTGAGCACATGATAAACATCAATAAATTATTCACCCACCATAACTAGTTCCTTTCAGGTTGAAATGGACCCCTACTAGACTTTTTTTTGAAAATGACATATATTGGACACAACAGGTATTTTGAGTGCAACATATACTTCTTATAGAAATTTAGTAATTGGTTTGAATCTTTGATATATTTTAGAGATTTAGTTTCCAAACTTTGTTAAACTGTTAATAGCTTACTAAAATTTTGATGTGCCTATTGTATTGATTGTTTCAAAGGCTTTTTTTTTGCATTTAGATTTCTAGTTATAGATTTGACTTGTTTATATACCTCTTGCTCATGATAAATTTTAGACTTATAATTGTAATTTTTTTTTAAATATCTTGTATTTTTACAAAGCACATAGTTCAAATTTATTAATAGTTAAACTATTTTTATTTCACAAATTTGTGTGGTGTATAGAGCTAACACAAAATGGGGAAACAAACTCCTGGATTCATGTATTATGAATAAATGCATTTTAAATAAATTCATAAAGTTTAATTTGTGTCAGGGAACCCTTATGTCAGAACATTAAGTACTAATAAATGAATGATAACTATATTCTTTAGCTTCAAATCAATCACATTAATAAAAAAATATCATCACATATGTTATAAATGTCATCACATATATTATAATAATATTATTTAATAAGTTAATAAGGTTGTTGATGCCTTGGTGAATATTTCAATCAGCCAACCTATGGATCTTATCATTGATAATCATAGTGATGTTTGGGTGATGTGATTAGGCATTGATATTGCCAATGTTCTTTAAGTTTATTTTTCTTTCCCTCCACCACCATTGGATTTATTGCTATGATTGGTTCCTGTCTATTAATTTCCTTTGGGAGGTGGTTTTTTTCAATAAGATGGATTTTAACTCTTTGTTCTTGTCATTTGTGGTTTTTTTTAAAGATTTTTGGGTTTTGGTTAGATTTTCATAGAGTATGATGCGTGAGAAGATTTGGTGTATCCTTCATTTGTGGGCTCTTGCAAAAAATCACAAATGAATTTTGTTGGCAGAGTCTCATGGGGTTATCTATACAATTTTTTTTGGATTCCTTTTGAAGAAGATTTTGCTACTATCCTTTCCATTATTGGGGAGGAATTATTTTGTGCCAATAATATGATCAAAATTTATTTGATGGTTGCCTCCATCTTTGCTAGTAACATTATGTTCCTTGTCTTTGACAAAGAGGATGTGAAATCCTTTGTTAAATTATTTGTTAATCTGGGTTTTAGAGTGGGCTTGGATGAAGCTATGATGGGTTTTTATGGTGGGTAGGAAGAACCCATGCCCTTCTATGGTAAAGACAATTTTGGGTTTGTGCCAATAGCTGCATTCAAGGACTTGGAAAGGAAATTATTTCTCCTCCATAAATACATTCAGTCTCTACTTTTTGAGATGAAGATGAACAAATTGTCTAGTTCATGGTTCCCCCTCCACCTTTAGAGGAGGCTTTATCATCTCTGCTTGCTCTAGAATCCATGTACTCTTGCACCATTCTTGAGAGAGAATTAAGGCAGTCAAATTATTGGCCATGTTGGTGTTTCATGGAATTGTCACTTCTCCTCCATGGCTGGTCATACAATGTTTCGTGACAGTTACTAGGGTTGTGAACGAACATTTTGATGTAGGCAAATGTAAGTCCAACCATCTAGACTTTGTGTGTGGCTCGTTGGTTACTGATTTTAGTGTAGTGGTTGCTGGTTTGGCTCCTATGAAGTGTCCTTTGTTAACTGGGAATTGTTCTAGGCTTGGATCTCCTAGAAAGTTTGTTGAAATTATCGAACTTAATTAGCTTTTTAAGAGTTTTTTTAATCTAGTAGTTGATTATTTTGGTGCCCTGGTGGTGAACCTGAAGTTTAAATATGTATATTTTTTTAGTTTTTAATAACTCAGTCGACCTTTTGTCTAACAAATGAAAACATTTTTCGTGACTTTTTTTTGGTATGTATTCTCATTTTTTATAGGGCAAGGGTCTCGTAAACTCCGTATCTATAAAAAAATATAACTTAATTAATTATTCCAAATCTAATAATAGATAAAATACAAGCATTAAAAATTTTATAATAATGTAGTAAAATTAATTATTCAATATCTAGTGATATTCAAAAGATATTGTTTTAAACTTTGATTTGATTTTGATTGTTTGAATTTGAACCTTTGGATATGTTTAAATTATTTCACAATTATGACCCATAAATTTAAAATTGATAAATACATGAAGCATCTAAAGTGTGTATCGGATAAGCAAGAAGAAAGTACTTACATAACTCATTATCAAACCTCACGTAAAGATGGAGACAACTGAGTGTAGATAAATGTGTTAAAATATGTTTAATTTGGAGTAATAATTGGCAATTAACTAGATAAACTATAACATTAATAAAACATCCCAAGAATAATGTAAAAATTGAGCTTAATTGATTATTCAACTGCGACAATCGATTCAGTACCATCTAATAGAATTGACATCTACAAAGTAAGATGACTAGATATTGTTGATATAACCAATATCTGATTTCAGGATAATCACAACTAATATATAACATCAGAAATCAAATCCTACATTTATATATGTATTGTAATGAAATTTGTATGCAATGTTTTTGGTCACATGCATTCAATTTTTTTGCCTCAAGCTAACTATTTTTTTTTTCTAATTTTCTGCTGATACTGGGCAACAGTGTCACCTACTTTGAAATCAATTAAAATAATATATACATACTTAATATTTAATATAATTAAATATCTATCATCATAACTTACCCCTCAAATAACTATTAGTTTTATTGTTTACATGAAATAAAACGAAATCTTAACTACGTAAAATAACAAATAAAACTTATTTTCTTAACTACGAACAGGAACTAAAACTCCTTCATAACTCTTGTTATAATTAATAATAGATCAATTATATTTAAATGTTTCCAATTAATAATATATCAGTTATATTTAATTTTTTCATGTTTCCTTCTTTAAAAAATGAATCGATCGAACTTTTGAATGGCAATCGTGAATGGAATTTTGTAGGCAGGTAAAACGCAGGCATTTGGTAGATTAAATATCTTGACAAAGTTTCGCACAATGAAATTGATTTTGTGAAGAATTTTCAAATTTTTGATATTAATCAACTAAAAAAAACTGTTTTGTTAAAATATGATAGTCAAATAATAATGAAATAAATATAATAAAATTTAAATATATATTACTTATAATAAATTATTAAAAAAATTATAAAAACGATGAGCTTTTGTAGTGCATCATCTGTGCACAGATCTTAAAGGATTAAAAACAACCATATTCAAGGACTTAAAAAACAAATAAAAGACTAATAGATACTTAAGAATTTTTTTTAGTTATAAAAATGGTTAAAAATATATTTTTTATAATTTAAAAAAATGTTAAAAAGTATATATATACTATTTGAAAAGTAATATTAAAAAAATAATTATAAGAAAAAAATAAATAAATAAGAAAAAGTCAACCATTAAATTTAACCTGTTAGATTCCTGCAAATTATTAACCTTACTGTAATAAAATTTATGGTAATAAAAAAGAATCCAAAAATATTAGTAATTCACTTCCTATTGCATCCATTGACTCAAAGCTATTAATAAAATATTCTCTTATAAAAGTCAATAAAAAATTTATATTTTTTTTTCACAAATACATTTAAGTGGATGTTTTATTATTATTATTTTTTAAATACCTTTTTCAATTTATATAGTAAATGGTATTAAAATAAATATTATTAAATAATAAAATATTTATTACTTTTTCATGTAATATTAAAAAATTGAGTTTAATTTATTTTTCATTTTTTTTTTTTTTAATTTTAAATTTCTAATTAAAATTTTAGTATTTCATTGTTACAAATGTTAACAAAGGTAGATTCTATTTAATAAATTTCAAACTTATTTTTATTATAGGAGGGGAACATGTACGCGCGCGCGTGCACACACACACACACACATACACACACACAATTATAATAATAAAATGGTTGATTGGAATGTACAGTTCATATTTTATGTTGGAGGAAAACTCTAATTCATATATTAAAAAATATTGGTAAAAAATAATAAACTTAAGTTACTAAACATATTATAAAAAAATAAAACATATTTTCCCTATACAAAGGGCAGCTCTAGAAAGAGGAGGAAGCAGATCATCTTTGGGAGGTTGGGTGTTCCAAGTGGAAGGATTAGGTGGAGAAGGATCAAAGAAATATTGATGCTCCAACTAGGAGGCAGATGAACAAAGCTACGAATTAGACCACCTCTTTGAACAAACAAGCTCGACTATAACGACTCAGTGATGGACGAAATTGTTCTCACCATCGCAACTATAACAACTTCTCCACTCAACAAAATTTTTAAAATTAAAAATATCTCTAATTTAATAAATATGTACAAATTACAATACACTAATGAGTTGAAAAAAAATTCACTAATTATCTAAAACTTATGATGGTACAAATTAAACATTTTGATTCTAAATTAGTCGGGAATAATTCTCACGTGATTAGAATTAAACTTATGTCTTAATTAACAAATATTCTAAGTCTTTGAAGATTTTATAAGAATCAAAAGTAATTTGATAAATGTACCTTATAAAAAGCTTAAAGATATTGAAAACTTATCAATGATTATATTGTGTCAAACGTAAAATTCAAGGCGCTGCAACATTTTCCATGTAGATTCAATTTTCATCTTAATAGGATAAGGATTTTGAATTGCATGTTATGTAAATTTTTCATTTTAATAACTCCAAGATATCGATTCCAAATTTTTAATAGTTTAATTTTCTACCAATCAATTAAATATAAGTAGTAAACCCCCTTCTCAAATGGTATATCATCCATGGATCTAATACATTTTGAAAAACCTAGACATAAGAAGAGAATGTGGGAGGGAGCAATGAGAGAGAAAGAGAGTTAGTTTTAGGTTTTGGTACTTATGAAGCCTTTTTTATCACACTACTGATCAAGCATAGATCTAGGCAAGCTTTTTTTACAATTTTATTGTGCATTTATTGCTTTGAGTCAGGTTGTCAATGCACCCATTGGGTGGCTTTGGTCACAAACCCCTATATTAATGGTCACTAACTCCATACCTATATTTTTTGATTCAAATTTAGCTAGCAGAGCTCTGAATAATCATGGCACCAAAGAAGGCAAGGAAGTTTTTCTTGAAGGTCTTCCATGAGGTATTGCTTCTAACCCAAAAAAACCTTTATCTAATTTTGTGATTGATTTTATAGACTTTGATAAAGCCTGTAATTAGTTTGAATCATTCACCCTTGTGGTTTATTTTATGGTTTGAGTCCCACCTAAGAACTTGTTCAAGTAGTGGGTTCACAACCATTAGAAATCCATGGTGTTAAGCTTGAAGGGGTGCATAACATGATGACGGGGTTTTTCCTTTTCCACTTTGTTAATGTTGATCAATATAAGGTTGTTGTCAACCATGGGCCTTGGTTCATTCAAAATACCTTAGTGTTTTTCTCTCACTGGACCAAGGATTTCTGAGTTTTTGAGAAAGCTAAGCTAGAAATTCTAGTCTGGATTGATTTCCCTAGTATTCCTATGTCACTTTAGGACTTTGTTAACTATCTCACTAAACCCTTGAGGGTGGTTCATTTTTCATGAGCAAGCTAAGTTTTATGCAACCCATCCATAGAAGCGTGTTTGTGTTGAAATAGACCTAGCTAAGGATTTGAAGGAAACCATTGACCTACATATTGGCAAAAACTATTTTTCACTTGATGTGTGCTCTATGTCAATCTCCCCAATATATTCTTACATTATCAATACTTTGACCATATGATCTAATAATTCCATTTAATGGTTAACCCTTGACAAACACTATAAGATAAAAATTTCCCTCAGAACAAACTGCTTAGTTCCATTAGATACTGATGGATAATTATGATTAATAGTAAAAATGCTTCAGCTTCGTAAGGTACACTTTGACTGCTAGTTATTTTGTATCAATCCATAAGTGGTTTATGAGTCAATTCCTCTACCCCAAAAGGATAATCAATCCATGCCAAGCATCATCAAAGTAACATCACTGCTCATTCTCACATTGTAAGCAATGACCACTTTTTTGCCTTCATAGCCAGAGGGTTGCTCGACTAGATTGCCACAACCTATTTCAGGGAGAATACCACAAACACAAAAGATGAGGTGGTTTAGTTTGACTATAAAATCATTCTCATGTGGTCCCACATTTCATCTCCTTTATAAGATGGAAAGTATGTTCAAGAGAAATGCCAACCTTTCCAGATAAGTGATATTATGAGAGGCAATCATTCAAATATTTTATTTTCTAATAATTTTGCAGTATTAAAAGAGGGAAACAACATACACCTTAATGTTTATCCATGATATTTTATTCCTAGAATTTTCATATCTTTAATGAACTAACTCATACATACACAATTAAGGATAGTTGTTAGAATTTTCATAATACAAAAGTATTGTGTTTGCAAGAAGTTACAATTTTTTATTTTCTTCTTCATTATGTTAATCATATGATTTGTATAGGTGTTATGTGCTAGGTGTATAATCATGATCCTAGATGTGGAGGAGTCATCATGTTTCTTGCACCAGATTTGTCACAAAATATTATGTCTTGGGGAGATGACCCTACACATCGGGTGGTGTTGACACTCTTTGATTTTGGCAGTCGACTTCTTGGGTTTTCCAATCTATATGATTCCAACAACACTATTTAAATATCCATACTTTGGATATGGTTTGTGGACTTGCTCATCGATTCTCACTGGGTGATCTATGGGGATTTCAATATGGTGGAATCCAAGGAAGGTAAGTAAGGTCATCTCCCTATATGGTGGTGCAAACTGGAGCAAGAAACATTGTTATAAATGTATAATAAGCTCATCCTCTATGATCCCAATCACCATAGGAGAAGAGATTTGGATTCCTCCTGATTAACTTGGTCCAACCTCAAATAGGGCCAAGTCAAAGTCGTTAAAATATTAGATCGAGCTTTACTTGTGAAGTAAGATTTTTTCTATTCATCTAGTTACAAGAATAATATTTTTTTGGTTATTGACGATGCCATTATCTCATACCACAATCCCATCCACTTTTGAATTTCATGGAGCTCCACTCAAACCTAAACCTCTAAGTCTCAATTTTACCTCAACATAGCTCATCTTAAGAAGGAACAAACTTTTGGCCATATCAAGCAGATCTGGAATTTGGTACCCAAACCCATAGGGGATACAAGATGGATTGACTTATGGTCAAATTTTATTATGTATATTACCACATTTTTGTGTTTTTATGGAAAATAAGTGGCTATATTTTTATAGTGGGCTCATGAAGCATCATACCATGAATTCCATAGGATTTCACATGAACTTGATCATGTTCCTCGTAATGTACGTCTTCAAACTCAAGCTATTCAATGGAGACACAAGTTCAATATTGATGAATCTTATAAGGCTATGAGAGCCCAACTCTGAGCCTATCACCCTATGACACATGGCAAGTTATGATTGATCTAGGCTCATGGTACACAGGGGTCTAAGAGATCCATTGAGAATTAAGCGAAACCATTATTTATTTCATTTCACTTTATATTCTTCACATGTCTTCCTTTAGTCCACACCTATGAAATAAATAAATAAATCATAGTGATATAACCTATATAAAAAAAAATCAAATAAATTTGGATAAAATTAAGTCATGCATTGATCTTATAGTGGCCACAAAATAATGCAATGTATTAAGTTTAAAAATTTCATTGTGGTTATAGTTAATTCCACCTTCAAATTTAATACATTGGATGAGAATTTTCCACATGGAGGTGGCTCATTGGTCATGGAGTTTTTAGTTCAAGCAGTCCTCCTCTTATTAATTTTTGCCTCAATAAATACGTAGACTTGTTACTACATGTGTTTTTATCAATAAATCCATGTGTCCACTTTCACTTTATACTTTGTAACAACCACATGTCCTCATCATAAAATAAAAAATCTTAGTTAAAATAAAGTTCAAAATTTTCACATGATTAATTTTCACATAGTCAAAAAGTGCATGGATTCAAATATAGCCCCAAAATATCATGGTGAAATGATGCAACACACATCACAACCATAGGTAAATAGATTACTAAAAGTCATGAAGATCGATTTATGAAGGGGAGACTCAAAATTTAACATGTGGTAGTTCCCAACTAGATCATGCTCATAGAGTACTATGTTGATGAAAACCACTTTTATTTTAGGTACATACCCATTAATTTATGAATTTCACCCAAAATTTACCTAGGGTCCATATGTGACTGCCCAATACACAAAGTGATCACATTATCCTTTATAAATAAAAATGTGATCCAAAGTTTAATTATTATGTGTATAATAATTAGAGAAATATTGTTATCAAGGAGGAGACATATGTCAGTTGTTGAGTGATCCCAGGGTCATGGAGTTCTAAGTGTGGCACATAGCTCACCAATAATTCAAATGACTCATAAAATGTCTATAGACATGTGAAAAATAGAGTTTCACTTTATAATTCAAATATTCATTCTCTTATTCATACTTTATAGCCACACAGAGTGGCTTCTTTGTAATGAATTCCTCTTAGCTTGGATATTTTAACTCAAGATGTGAATCTTGTGGTTCTCAATCAAAACATGTGCCTTCCTATGATTGATTTATATTCAAATGATTCTCTTTTTTTTGCATGATCCCATTAGAATATTAAAATATACCTTATCTCACTTTGAAATATGGATGTGATGTCATGATCACTTTGAAATTGTTAAAAATGTGACACATAGCAAGCTCTAATTAGATGGATTAATGAGGTGACATTTCACTTTCATGAAATTTGATTCAACATGGCCAATCACACCATTCCATGTGGCAAATTGTGATTATATCAAGCTCAAAAGTCATGAGGTTGCAAATGCTCCATTGAGAAGTGTGTGAACCCATTATTAATTTCATTTTAGTTTATTTTATTCACACTTCTAGCTTTAGTCCACATATGCATGGTAAATAAAGAAGTCACAATGATATAAAAACATATAATAAATACTTATATAATTGTGATAAAAATAAGCCACATGTCTATATCCTAGTGTCCATAGAGTAGTATAATGCATGAAGCAAATAGATTTCAATGGATTTGTTGAAGTTTTCCTTTATTTTAACCATGTTAGATGATAATGTGCCACATCATATTTTTTAGTTTTTCACAAAGTTTGTAATTCAAAGACTCATCCTCTTTTTCCTTTTGACCTTGATAACTATATGTAATCATTACTATATGTAATCTAATTTATAGATCCATGCATCTAATTTCACTTTATACCACACAACATCCATGTGCCCCTATGAAAAAAAAATGTGATTAAAATAGACTTCAAAATCTTTTAAAAGTTTTCAAAATTAAAAGGGTATCTTGTGGCCAATTTTTACATAGTCAAAAAATGCATGGAGTCAAATAGAATGCTGAAAAAGTGTGGCCAAAGGATACAACACACATTGTAATCACAAGCCAACATAGTAAAAAAAATCATGATGAGGATTTATTTACGAAATGGATATCCTAAATGTTACACATGGTATATATTTATTATATAATGGACACATAGCACTATGTTTACGAAGTCCATTTTTATTTTAAGTGTGAACCTATTACTTTATGTATTTTAACCAAATTTTCCCCACGAGGTAGTATGTAACTACCCAATACACAAATCAATCATGTTTCCATTTATAAACAATAAATACAATCCAAAGTTTAATTATTATGTGTATAATATTTTGAGAAAGCTTGTAATTAAGGAGGAAAGGTGTGTTGGCTACTAAGTGATCTCGAGGTCATGGAATTTGCAGTGTTGAATGTAGTTCATTAGGATTTCAAATGACTCATGAAAAGTTTATTTTAAATTTCACCTTACATTTATAATCTTCATTCTCTCACATATACTTTATATCCATGTAGCTATTCTCCTTGCAATGTATTACTATTGGCTTGAAAGCATTTATGGTTAGCTATGAATCTTGTCATTCTCAATTGAAACACATGGTTTCATTTGATTGGTTAGAGTTCACAAGATTATCCATTTGTCATGAAATCCATTATAATATTAAGATATGATTTGTTTCATTTTTAAATTTGAATGTGATGTCATGATCTATTTGACATGTATCCAACTCTGATTAGATGGTTTCACAAGGTGACATCTAAATTTCGTGGCTTTTGCTTTATCATGTCCAATCACACCATGCCACATGCAAAGCTATGATAGGGTCAAGCTCATGAGGCACATGGTTTCAATCAACCTTTGAGAAGTGTGTAGATATGTTATTAATTTAATTTTGATTTATATTCTTTGCATGTTCACTCTTAGTCCACACCTATGTGAAAAATACAAATTTTGAAATTAAATAAAAACATATTACAAGACTCTAACAAAAATGTGATAAAAATAAGCCATGTGTAGATCTCCTAGTGTCCACAGAGTAATGAAATGCACAAATTTCATGAATTTCATTGTGTCTTTGTTGAATTTTGTCTTTGTTTTCACAATGTTGGATGAGAATTTTCCACGTGGTAGTGGATTATTGGTCATGGATTTTCCAATTCAAAAATTCATCCTCTTATTCATAGTGGACTCAATACCTATGTGGACATTACTATATTTATTATGATCTATAAATCCACGTATTCACTTTCAATTTATACTCCATACTAGCTATGTGTCCCTATGAAAAAAAAAGATTGTAATTGAAATAATGTTAAAAATTCAAACAAAACTATAAAATTGAAAGGTAAGATCATGTCCAATTTTAATGGAGTCAAATTTTGCATGGATTCAAACACAACCCTTAAATATTATGGCCATAGAATGCAACATGTGTCATAATCATGGGCCAACAAAGTACATAAATTTTCATGTCTCGATCTACAAATAGGAGACTATGTGGTCTTGTTAATTATGAATTTTAGATTATAAGTTACAATCATGTCTATGGGGATGTATGTGAATTAAGTAAACCTTTTGACTTTGATTAAATTTTATTGTGGCCAATAGGAATTTAAGGCTTTTGTTAAGGGCTATTGTGTACATGTGGGGACATTTCATTATCAAACAATTTGAAATTGTAATCCCAACCTTTTCTTTTCTTGCCATGGCAAGATGTGATACCAAATATAACAAGATAGTATAGGAATCACCAAGCTTAAATATTCTTCCAACTTTGGCCAATCAAATGATTTTAAAATATGTTTGACTTTAACCTTTATAAATCCTTCACCTATAATTTTTGGAATATTCCTCAAGGCCTTATTTTGCCATGATTTTCAAAACTTAAATGAAATTAGTGTCTCTATCAATAGATGCCTTAAAAATTAGTTCTATTAATGGGTTATTCCTTCTTGCATTAATACCTTAACAGCCTTAGAGCATGTGCTTTTCTCATTCTTCACATGATGCTAAATAGAGGGAAATAATTTTATAGATCCAATTCTTAGCCACTTATGGTATTCAATTTAATGACCATTATTTTTAAATATAATTGTGAGACTAATCGAGATCACTATGACCTACTATTTTTCATTGACTTGACACATGGTAGGCAATTATTGTCTTGGGCTCATGGACTTCTCATTTTTTAATGTATCCTCAATAACTAGGGGTACATGTGAAAAATAAATAAATACATAGTGATTACATAAATTTTGATAAATAATACACATAATCATGTTTTAAATAAAATGCACATATAATTTTAACAATGCTTCCAAGACTTAGGTGGACATATGTTGATCATCCATTGGCTACATTATCATGGAGAACAAGGTTTGATCTCAAATTACGTTGGCTTCACATGGACATGTTACTACATGTATTATGCTCTATAATTCTATGCATCTATTTCATCCCTATGAGCAAAGAGATCACAATTACAAATAATACATGGCTAGTTATATTGAGACACATGGCCTCCTCTTGATAGGTTTGCTTCATAGGATGAATCATAGCCTCATGCACCTTTTGCTTTGTTGTGGCCAATCTAACATGCCACATGGAAATCTCTAATTAGTTTGGGATCATGAGGTTCCAAATGATCCATTGATAAGTCTATGAAGATATTATTAACTTAATTTTTCTCTATAGTCCTCTCACATGTTCACACCTTCGATAAAATGCAATGATCACATGACACCAAATGGTTTCTATCTAGATGTCATGGGGTGGCGTTGTTATGGAGCTCACAAGATCATCTTTAGATGTGAATTTATTGATTTTACATCCATAAGTGGATTTCATTATTGGTTACACATTCATATATTGGGCCCTCTTTTGTTTCATGTGGCCTTTTGTTGTATGTGCTTTATCTTATTATGGCCATGGGTAACTTCATGTGGTGGTCCAATTTTTTATCGTATCTTCACTTTACTATGACTAGCATGTTTAAGACATGTGACCTCTTGTGATTTATATATATTTATGGAGTTTCATTTAGTCATAGTGACACATGGAAAGATAGGATTGGTTTGTGTTCATGAAAATCTCCTTTTATTTATTGTGGCCTTGATAACTATGTGGACTTATGAAAATAAAAATATATATATATATATATATATATATATATATATAGTGATCACATAAATTTTGATAAATAATATGCACGGTCACATTTTGAATAAAATGCACATAAAATTTTAATAACACTTTTGAAACTTATGTGGACACATGGAAATTATCTATAGGGTACAAGGTCACATGGGTCAAGGTTTGATTTCATCTGATGTTGGATTTGCATTGACCATTACTATATGCATTTGACTCTATAAATCAACACATCCACTTTTATTCCTATAAACTAAGTGATCATAATTATAAATAATATGCAACTAAATATATTGAGACATGTGTCTTCCTCTTGATAGGTTGCTTCATAGGGTGATGTCAAAGCTCCCTACACCTTTTACTTCACAATGACCTATCACACCACACCACATGGCAAGATTTTATTGGTTTGGGTTCACAAAGTCATGAGGCTATAAGTGATTTTTTAAGAAGTCAGTAGGCCCATTTTAAACTTCATATTACTTTATAGTCTTTACACATGCACACCTTTGATGAAATCCAATGATCACATGGCAACCATCTAGTGATCATGGGGTGACATCATTCACGGAGCTCAAGAGATCATCTTTCAATGTGAATTTCATTACATGTTACATGTCCCTATCATTTTATTTTATTTTTTTAAATCTTTGCTTGCATCCATTCTTTTATAGTGCGAACAAATAAAGTGGTCAAAATCATTATTGATTGAAACATATTAAAAATTATATGCAATGGATATTCAAAAAAATGACATCAAAAGAAGACACATGGTGGTCATTGATTAGCCATGGGGTCAAAGATGAAAATATTCAAAGAGTAAAATATTTTCAATCCTAGGTCCCAAAAAGAGAACATGTGGCAGAATCACGGAGTGTGAAAGGTCATGAGATTCACAATTTTCAAATGAAGGACTTTGAATACTCATTATATATGTATTTCATTTAATAAGTGACTGGGTCTATCTGTTAATCCCTAGGCTTAGGTCATTGTGAGCCCACTTATAATTTAACTTATGTGTGCATGACTACCATAGTTTGGCATGGGGACATGTATAAAACTCACAAATGCATGAGATTCTACGATTGTTAAGGCCATAAATTAACTTTAAAATTAACTTAAGTGAGGTATATGAATTTATACACTTGAATTTTATGTGGGATTAGACCCGTTATTTCACAAGGGTTGTAAGGATCAAAAAATATTGTGACTAATGTGTGGATACTTCAACTTAGGTTAAATTTTATGTGGCCAATTTTATTTATTTTAATCGTGGACCTTAGGTTTTAAAGTATATAAAGGTGGTTACAAAGTTTCATTGTGAACTTCAGAACTTAGGTAACAAATGTGACCATGGTATTACTTGGGGTCTCGCAAGGATATTCTGTGACCAATTTCATTTTAACTCATATCCCGAATAGGTTTTAAAGTGTGAACTGAACTTTAGAAGAAGAAATGAGGGCATGTGGGTCACAATATCTTTCTTATTTCACATATTTCAAGACAAAATGTAATACAAAATACAAGTAGAGTTACAAATTGGCAAGCATATATCATC
Organism: Torreya grandis; assembly: GCA_037957365.1. Lineage (NCBI taxonomy): Eukaryota > Viridiplantae > Streptophyta > Pinopsida > Cupressales > Taxaceae > Torreya > Torreya grandis. Next base: position 5,258,293 of record JARHVA010000239.1, on the reverse strand, counting down.
AATTTGACAATACCATTTACACAAAATCAAATTGAAAGAAATGACTTTCACCTAAAATAGACATCCATAATTCTTATATATTTTTCATACTATTATATATTTTTATTGGTATTGAAACAATTTATACTACCAACAAATATCACACCACTTCATACAATCCTATAACATTATTTGTTAACAAATATTATAAAAACTAACCACTACACAATTCTTATCTTTCATAACACACACTACTAAAAACCTAATAAAAAATAATCATTTCAAAAATCTATTTTGAAGGCTCAAAGACTCTTAAAATACGTGGCAGCCGATATAAGGAAGAAAACTCTCCCTTCCATATCTAATGCCACTTTATTCTCAAAAATAATAAATCATGGTTGTGTAACATAATCGTAAGGAATATCTTAAGTGGCATGGGTGGATGGCTCGTTACGGATAGTTGGGACTTGGATGCCAAGTAAAAAAGTCACCTCGTTGTAATTTTTTTGCACAACTGATTTGAGTCTGAATTTCGTGTTGAAACAATACTTATTTTTAAGTCCATCTTAATTGATTATAGTGAATTTTATCTTCAATACTATTAACCTTTATAGTCATATATAGAAATTAACAATATTTTCAATTGTATATTACAAATATGTGTTATTTAAATTTTTTTCTAATAAGAAAATAATACTTAATATATTTATTATTTATTTTTTCTTAATGATTAATAATAAAAAGATTTAAAAAAAATTCCAAACATTTAATATATTTGAAAGAGAATATTTCAATTGTAATTTTAGAATATTAAAATAAAATTGTGTATCTTTTAAATTTGAATGTCATCAACAATATTATATGATTGTGAGATTTATAGACTAAGATTTAAGAGTAATAGTTGGGATCAAGTTAATAAAGTTCTTATTTCCATGTTATCTAAAAACTTGTGGTAAAAAGGTCAATTTCAGATACAATTTTTTGTTATTAAATTTGATATTAATCATATTTTAATGGTTCTTTTATAGTGATGTTGCTTTACAAATTATGATGTATGAAAGAACAACAATTTTTTATAATAGATATCTATTCATTTTTCATGCAACATGGATATTGCCAAGACTCGATATCGCAAATGGATTACATACATTTATACCACATGATTGATCAATAGGGCCTTAGATTCAATTCCCATTGCCATTGCCATGGGTCCCTAGATTCTATTTCCATCGTTATTTTTGTACATTCACCCCTTGTCGATTTAGAACTTGCATTATTTCTCCTCATTTCCTTGACCACAATGTTTTTTGTGCTTGGGGTCCCTCGAGCATAACTATAACAATAACTAAAAATTTTGGCGTGAGGGGTGAGCATATCAAACCACTCAACCTAATCACTTTCTATAAAGGTTAGAAGGAAAAAAATAAATGCCCTCTTTGTTGGCTTCCTTTTGTCAACACGTATGAAGTTATGTGAATAAGGGATTAACACTTGGCATGCTCAATGTAAGTCTTTTCTATGGGGCATTGGTATTAACATGAATCGTCTGCGTCTTAATCCCTTTTCTATCTATGTTGCCTACATGTTAAATAATAAAAATTTATAGAGGCATCAGGGTGATATCTACAAATCCTACTTAAAATGATCTTGAACAGAACCATCAAAACTATTGTCCAGAATAATGCATCATTACTTGGGACAGTAACTTCAAATAGAAAATAGATGTATCGTTACTTCCAAGTATATTAGGATCTTTTTTTCTTTGGATCAATAACAGGGATACTCTTATCAATTTTGCATAGAGACAAAATATTTTCTTCAATGACATCGACACATAAATAAACTTAGTAATAATAAACTAGAATAAAAAGAACATTTTGTATTCAGGAGTCTATTGTATTATAGAATCTTTGGTTAGTTTTACAATCTCTTTAAAAAAAATCAAATTCTCTACAAAATTTTATTAATTATAAAAATTAGAAATGTGTAGCTCTATTCATAATAACACTGACCTAACACAAAAATGACCTCATAAAAAATCATCACCATAAATTTTTATTTTATAATTTAAATGGTAAACTTAAAAGGACAAAAATCAATTATTATCAAAATAAATATCTAAATAATTTAACTTTTATATTTAATCATGTTTTAATGTTTTTTTCCTTACAAATTTTTATTTGAAATGTCTAGTATAACATAGATCTAAACGCGCCGAGCGCAGCGGGGCCGGATGGTTACTTAAAGCAGGTTACTTTAGCGTTGCGTATCACGTTTTTTTGAAGCGAATACATTTAATTGCTTCTAGAAAGCAGTGCTTGGAGATTTCATTGGTGAAATTCTTCAAATGATGGGGCTGCCTTGCTGCTTTTCTCTGTTGTGTTTGTGGAGACTGAAAAAAGTGAAAAAACGAATTCTTGAGTCTCACGAAAAGTAAAAGCGCAGGATAGCTGGAAGTGGTAAGAATATATAGTAGCTTTCCCATTCCATTTCTCTTCCCACCCGGCATACTTGTAATCATTACATAATTTCTATTTCTGGCTTTTCATTCGTCTGTCTTGATGGAAGCAGCAGCCGATCAGAAACAGCAACAACTGATTTCAGATGAATGGAGTACAGAGGTTGAAAAGCTGCTTACAGCGACACAGAAAGCTCCTGCTGGTAGAGCGAGCACTCGCCTGCCTAAGGCCATGATGAATGCCAAGCCAGAGGCATACACTCCTCAATTGCTGTCGCTTGGCCCATACCACCATCGCACTTTGAAGGATGAATCCGTGGGGCCTTACCACCGTCGCTTCACCCATCTTTCACAGATGGAAAATTACAAAATTAATGGTGCAAGGGATACAGCCAACAACAACCCCAACCTCATCAAAGAATTCTTCAAAAAAATATCTGAGCCCGGTATGCTTTCCAGATTAGAGGAGTTCTACGACTGGAAGGTGGACGAAAAGGACGCTCAGAAGTTTGTGTGGATGATGACTGTGGATGCCTTATTCCTCTACTACTTTCTCAAAAGTGACTTCAATGTCGATGCTGAAGAGTCCAGTGATATCATGCCTGCAATGGCAAGTGTGAGATGTGACATTGTGAAGCTGGAAAACCAGATCCCGCTCTTCCTTCTTCGAGAAGTAGAGAAATCTCTGAAGACGAAGAACGAGATTGAACAGCACCTTCTCTCTCGAATAGCTACTTTGTCTTCCTTTCAGGTATGTGACGATTTATCTATTAAAGTAGAGGAGGAACAGCATCTGCTAGGCTGCATGCAAAAATATGTTTCTTCCTTCCTGGAAATTGACAAAGATCAGACGGTTGGGACTCCGTCCACAGTCTGTCAGAAGATTAGAACCACGTTGGGAGACATGGTTGCGGCAGTGTGTGGTATTTTCTTCCCTCATCCAGTCTCGAGCGGTCGACAAGATTTTCTGAACAAATACAACGCGGAGGAGCTGGCCAAGGCCGGGTTTTCATTCAAATCATTTAAAGGGTTGGGCCAGATCAGATTCGACAGGTATTCCGACACGCTATTTCTTCCCCAGATAATAATTTCAGATACATACACTGAGGTGATACTGAGGAATTTGCTGGCGTTGGAGTTCAATGATCCCAATCGCCAGAAACACGTCACTGAGTACGTGGAGCTAATGGACTGCCTGATCGACACCCCCGAGGACGTGGCTTTGCTGCGTGACTGCCACGTCATTGTTCGTCAGAGCATGATGATAAGTGACAAGTATGTGGCTACCATGTGGAATGGAATGAGTAAGCCTTTTTTCTTCGGAGGTTTACTGGAGCCTCCACTGGGCTTGAAATCTCAGATAAAGGAGGTCCTCATCAAGAATTACTATAAAAGCAAAATAAAATATATGTTTCGGGAATTCCGTGCGCAGTATCTGTCGAAGCCATGGCAAGTGGTGGCGTTGTTGGTGGGAATAATTGTGGTTGTGATGGATACAATGCAGACATATTGTTCTTTCACGGATTGCCAGTCCCATTCTACCACAGACAACGACACCGTCGGCGGCCGCAAGCATCTGGGCACCTTTTAGGTGCCCAATGGTTTCAGCGCTTAAGAACAACTTATATGGGATTTTACTCTTAGAAGAGTGTGCAAATACTAGTAGTACATTTTATTCTGTGCTTTCGTGGATGGTCATGGCGTGCTCAGATCATATAAGGTATCTGTTAATGTCTTATTATAATATGTATTAAAGATTGGGAATTTTATATTTTTCATATTAATGATTGTAAAACAGAGTTGATGATTCTTGTCATTGGCATCCTAAAATCGATGTCCTTTTCAATGGCCGAATCCAATCTCTGAGCCTCACAATTTGGCAAGTTTGATAAATATCGGTTTTCTAAAGAGACTTGATAAGAACAATACTTCAAAGCGGTATTATATACCGTCTTATTTTCATTGGAATGTATGAATACATCAATTAAACAAAAATTACGAAATAGTGTATATAGATGTTTATATTAAAAAGGTGGATGATTAGTAATCATATTAATGCAGTGAAAAAATATGAAAAATTAAAAAGTCTTAGAAATAAAGTGGTTAAATAACAAGAGTTTTAAAATAGCATGTTATCAAATTATATAAGTGTGAATATCAAGTACAAATAATAATTTTAAAGGAAGGTGATGAAAGATTTTTTTTGGAAAGTAGAATAATGCAAGAATAGGGCTCTTCCAAACGGTTGATCCAAAACTATTTAATCATATCAAGAATTATCTAGTGGGGTAAAAGGTATGAGTACACCTTACCAAGATGGTGAAGGCACTATAACAGTTTGATCACTATCTCGTGCAAGAGAAGACACTAGTAGTGTAGAAGCTTTGCCACATAGATGATGACTCCATTCCATCATTTGAGGAGGAAGAGAGAAAAAATGGCTATGCAAGAAACTCTACCAATGTTTGGGTGTCAGTGGTGGAGAGCCATGTGGTAACACATCTAAAGTGACCCTACTCATAATGCACCAAACACACCCTTGGTGATTAAGGAGCTATTGTATATGGGGAAACTCTAAAGCCACCTTCTTGATATGCGCTTGGATCTATAGGCATGCAGGGTAAGCACAACGACTTTATCAATAATTTAAAAACTCTTGAGAAGAACCCAAATTATTGAATATAACATTCCTAGATTTCTAAAACTAAATGAGAATTAAAGCTCTAGAAAATTCCAAATAAATGCTATTTATGTGTTGTACCCAAAACTAAACTTAGTTAATTTTTCCCAAATTTTGTACTCACATTAAGCCTTTGTTCTGAAGTCTAACTGTGCCTAAAAAATTAGCTTTCCATATTTAGTCATTTTTCCATAAAATCGAGACATGTTTTTGAAGCCATGCATGCATAAGAAATTAACTTGGTTTGATCCTCAAGGCATGTTGGTCGTGAAAGTGCAATTTGACCATGTCTTAACACATTTTCTCAACCAAAATGCCCAAGAGATCGATCCAAGTCGACCATCTAGGTGTGTTGGATGTGAAAGAGTGATTTAATTGCACCTTGGTGTATTTTCATACCCAATGTGCTTAGGGGGTTGGGATGATCCAACCCTCTAGATGTAACATATGTGAAGATGCACCCATGCTATAATAAGACATGTTTTCATGTTTAGAATGCCTTAGAGTTTAGGCCATTTGAGATGCAAGAGCATGCACAGGGAAGAGGCATAAAACTCTCTGTGTCAAGCCAAAAGGAAAATTTTACATAAAAATGAGTGAAGTGTTCTCATAAGGCACAAAATCACCAAGCAAACACAATGCTCTCAACTATTGGACCATATCCACTAATTGGTGCCCTTCCCTTTTATGGATGGAAGCCATGTTGTTCTTAAATTATTGAACATTTTTTCTATGGATGCAAGCCCTAAATGTTTTTATTTATATTTCCCAACCTGCAACATTTATATTTTATAATTATTGAACAAGTAATGCCAAGGTTTGTTGTTACCTCCTTCTGTCAATCTGGTGGCCTCACTTGATAATGCAAACTTAAACCACATGATTTAAAATTTTGACCATTAATAATCTTCAAACAAACACATTATTTTATCATTGTCTTATAATTTTGTGATGTAAGGCACATACCAAAATTAATATGGGTCAATAGTATAAAATGAAGAGCCATGCTGAAAGACAAGTGTGTTTTCAAGATTGAATATTTATTGGTATGTTAATGGAAGCCATGAAGGTTTCCATTCACATACCAATAAATGTTATTATTTTTATATCAAAATTAAGAATTTCATAAACACACTAGTAAGTGTTGACTCAGATGTATCAAAAAAATTCCTTATGTGGATTCATGTTGAAATGTGCTTTTCGTATGTTATTATTAAATTACTAAACATTTTTTGATATCTGGATGGAAACCATGAAATTTATTTATATGTTACTATGATTTATTTTTGTTGTGTTACTCATTAACATGTTCAAAATTACATATATTATTTTCCATAAGTGTTGTTCATATGTTTTACATTCATGTTGATGAAAAATTTAATATTTATGGAATGTGGATGGAAGACTTGAAGGTTTTCATTCACATACCAATAAATATTACTATATATGTATAACAATTATGATTTTCATTAACATAACAATAAATATTATTGTCTTTTTATAATAATTCTAGTTTTCATTAACATACCAGTAAATTTTATTAATATGGGTCATTATATACAATGAAGGGTCATTTGTAAGTTGGTATGTGGATGGAAGACCTACAGGTTTTGATTCACAAACCAATAAATATTAATGTCTTTCTATCAAAAATAATAATTACATTAACATACCCCTAAATATTGAGTTGTATGTATCAAAACAAATTTTATTGTGAAATATTGTTGTTGTGTTACATATATGTTGTTGTGATATTCATTCACTTTTTTCATTATGTTGTTATCTCATTGTTATGTTTCTATGTTTTTTGATATGTTATTGTGACATGTTTTTGATAATTTTTTCATTATATTATCAATTTTCTACTAATAATTTTTCCATTCTATTGTCAATTACTATATTTGTGCATGCTTATTTTTTTACAAATATTAAATTGTTGTAGAGGGTGAATGTTTGATGGGCTAGTCAATTTTTGAATTGTTTACATACATTGCGCTTCTTGACACTTATTATGTTTGCATAGATTTATGTTTTTTCCATTGTATTTCTTAACAAAATATATGTGAAGTTTGGAATGCTCGTATAGGCTTTTTTTTGAAGTTTACAAATTTTGTAATGCAAAAATCTATATTGCTTCTATTGTTTATATGTATTGTTGATGTTTGTTTTTTGTGGGTAATGATGACAGATTTCAAATTCAAGAGCAGAGAAAAAAATTAATTGAATTGTTTTTTCACTTTCATTAAGCTTATGATCCATTTTAGGCTATATGGTAGATAAAAAATAAAATTAATTACATTACATAATGAAAATGAATACGTGTAATTTCATTGCATTTTTTCATACACTTCAAAACATTAGATATCAAACTAAATATATTTGATTTTGTTTATAATTACCTGATATTCCCTTTTGATTGAGACCAAGATTTGGTGCTCCCTCTCTCAACCATTCTACTTTACCATCTTGTGTACGCAAACTTAAACCATCTTGATTTAAACTTAATGTTACATTTTTAGAATATTGAGACATTTTATTTAAATTCTCATTTAAATGTTTTGTTTGACCTACAACACCTTCAACATTTATAGTGGTTTCTCTTCTTTGTTAACATATTCAACAACAACTTCAAAAAATTTGACTCCTATGTTCCTCATTGTTGCATTGATGGTGGTAAACTTTATATGTGCCCTTAATTCCCATACCATTCCAAAATTCTATATCCCTTTTATCATGCATTTTATTTTGCTCCTTTTATTTTCCTTGCTTTTATCTTCTCTAGCACCATCCTTTTGCTTTTGATTCTATTTATAATTTCCTGATGCCCCTTTTGATTGAGGCCAAGATTTAGGGCTCCATCCCTGAACCATTCTACTCATCTTTCTTTTATTGTTATAGTGGCTTGCTCTTCTTCATTTACCTCTTCATCAATGACTTCAAAAAATTATCATTTCTCTATTCCGCATTATTGCACATGGTCGTCTTCTAACAAATTGTGAATTCTTCTTTGTATTCTTCATTGTGAACCATAACAGTCAACAAATTATATAATAAATTGCCATTAGAATGGAAAACATATCAACACCATTTACCAAAAAAAATATTTGTAATGTTAAAAATGTGAATCAATAAGATAACAACATGATATCACAACCATATATGTAAAGAAAAATAATATAATTTCACAAAAATATTTTGTTTGATACACCTGAGTATACATTTACTCGTATATTAATGAAATTATTAATTTTGATAGAAATATAGCAACATTTATTGGTATGTGAATGAAAATAATCATGGTTTCCATCCACATACCAATAAATATTCAGTATTTCAAACACACTTATCTTTCAATATGGCCTTTTGTTTTATATTAATGACCCATATTAATTTTGGTATGTTTTTTACTAGTCAAACTTATAATCCAATGATATAATAATGTGTTTGTTTAAAAAATATTATTGGTTGAAATTTTAAACCAGGTGGTTTATGTCTACATTCGAAGGTGTGCCCACCAAATTCACTGAAGGAGGGAACAATAAACCTTGGTATTACTTTTCCAATCATTATGCCTAACTCATAAAAAACACACAACATGAAATCATAAAACAATTACAATCTCTGATATGTGAATAAAAACCTTAATTTTGATACAAATATATTAACTTTTACTACTATGTGAATGAGATACTTTTAGGGATTCCATCCACATACTAGTAAAAGCTAGGTCTTCCATCCACGTAACAATTCAGTTTAATAAAAAAATAGTAATATTTAGTGGAATGTGAAAGAAAACTTATAGTACTTCCATTATAATAATAAAAAATATTGAGTCAAATGTGAATGAAAACATAGGTTTAGGGGTGGGCAATGTTTCATCCCTCTAACATGTTGAATGGGTTGAAGATGGTGTGCGTAATGGCATTTACACACCACTTTAATGAAAAAATGGATAGAAGGAGCAACCAAAGTCACCCTATATTAAAGGAGTTTCTAAAGAATATCTAATATTATTGGGTGGTTTTGAATGTCCCTAGTAGTGAATGAAAGCCTTTGGGGCTTCCATCAACATATTGTTATCTGTTCAGTTTTCCAACCAATGTTGTGTGGGAAAATAGAAATATGAAATAGATATGAAGCATATAATGACATGATTCATGTGATTCAATTAAAATACCAACCAATTTGGAGTCATATGTTTAGCTATGGGTAATATTACATCCCTCCGACATAGAACTTCCTTGCATATTAAAATGAGATAAGCATCTTCAAACATGATTATATAATTTATAAAAATATATTGGTTGATACAAAAACAATAACATTTACCGTCATGTAGCAATAATTTTTATCTCTCATTTTTGTTGATGGAAAATCATATTTCAAACACTGCATGCTCAAGAACTTTTAGGTAGGATCCATGGTCATTTGAGGGGAGGAGATCTGTGAAAAGACAGTTAGAGACATTTTTTGGTGTAACGTTCCATAACTCAATTAACATACTAGTGAATGTTTACTCAAATGTGAAGGCACACAACAAAAAAAAGAGGAACAAATAAGGCACAATAACCATAAAAACCATGAAAAAATATAAATAACCAAGGGCATTTATTAGTGGTGTGTAGGGTAGTATTAACTTGCCATAGTAATGGATAAAATTTGGTCTAGCCATGTGGAAAATGGCAGTGGCTTCCACATTAATAAGCCACACATTTTTCATCCTGAGTTCAACTTGATATAAATGTGTCATAGATATAAATAATATAGCAGAGTGAATGGAAAACATATAAACAATATCTATGTCAATCCATTAACATACTAGTAAATATTTACTCATATGTGATTGCATGCAATAAAATCCATGAACAAAGAAGGCATGCAAAAAATCGAAGAACATAAAAAGCACACAACAAAAAATATCAACATAGAACACACAATAACAATAACAACCATACAAAAATATTAAAAAACATAGTCATGGGTTCAGTTATGGGCAACACCCCAGCACACAACCTTTCATCCCTCCATTCTACCGGCTACAATTCCTCTATGTAGTATATAATAATCGAGAACTTTGTTGGTCTTTAGTGTTTTATCTTTCATAGATAAATTGTATGTCAATAACATAATTAAAATTTTGAATTTTGAATGGTTTATGAATGTTGAGGTTTAAATATCATATTTTTATTTATTTTTACAAGTGAAACACGTTAAAGAAGATAGGTGAAGTTAGATGTTGGAACCAAGTGTTTAAATTTTGAATAGGATAGGATATAATAAAATATTATTATACCAATTACAACATAGTCGTGGGTTCAGTTATGGGCAACACCCCAACACACAACCTTTCATCCCTCCATTCTGTTAGCTACAATTCCTCTATGTAATATATAATAATCGAGAATTTTGTTGGTCTTTAGTGTTTTATCTTTCATAGATAAATTGTATGTCAATAACATAATTAAAATTTTAAATTTTGAATGGTTTATGAATGTTGAGGTTTAAATATCGTATTTTTATTTATTTTTACAAGTGAAACACAATAAAAAAGATAGGTGAAGTTAGATGTTGGAACCAAGTGTTTAAATTTTGAATAGGATAGGATATAATAAAATATTATTATAACAATTAAAATATTATATATCCCCAAAGATTTTATATTTTATCTTGTATAACTTACAATTAAAAATTTTAAAATAAATTTTTTAAACTTATTTTTTTTTGAAATTTATGTTTTTTAAATATTTATACCTCTAAAATATTAATAAAAGATGTATTTTTTTAAAAGTGTAATTAATTATGAAAAAGATATTCATATTTATAAATACCATATTTATTTTTATGAATATCATATTTAATTATCTTTCCATTAGTTAAATAAATAATATTATAAATAAAATATTTTTTTATAAAATTAAAAGTACATATTAAAAATTAAATTTATATAAACCAAAAATTTTATATAAAATTAAAAATATATATCCAAAATAAATTTACATTAATTAAAAATAAAATATACATTATTTTTCATAAAAAAATATAACCCCGTTGAGAGACATGGTTGCGGCAGTGTGGTATTTTCTTCCCTCATCCAACCTCGAGCAAGATCAGATTCGACAGGTATTCTGACACGCTAGTTATTTCCAAGATAATAATTTTAGATACTTAAACTGAGGAGATACTGAGGAATTCGTTGGCATTGGAGTTAAATGATCCCCATCCCCAGAAATATGTCAGTGAGCTCATGGACTGCCTTATCGACACCCAGGAGGACGTTGCCTTGTTACGATATTTCCACATCATTGATCGTCAGAGCATGATGATAAGTGACAAGTATGTGTCTACTATGTGGGATGGAATGTGTAAGCCTTTATTCTTTGGAGGTTTACTGGAGCCTCCGTTGGGCTTGAAATCTCAGATCAAAGGAGGTCCTCATTAAGAATTATTACTAGTAGTTGGTTGAAAGGTTCAAGTAACGTTAGATCGGATTGTTTAAAAAGATACATTTTGGTGATATATCTGATATCCATTGAAAAATACTAACGTTAAATCACATTTAAAGGTTGAAGATGTAAATTATATAAAATTAATAGATTTCAATCATTTCATAAAGGTAAAAATTTTAAGGTTTTTTAGGTTCTCTTTTGTTCCCCTTATTCATAGAAGAAGTTTCACTCTCATCCTCTACTTTCCCGTACTCACCCATATAATGGTCCCCTAAAGCTCTAGCTGTCATGTAATTCTCATGGCTTCTGCTCAAACACTTTCCACTCTCTAGGTGAAAGCACAAATCTAAGCACATTATTGTCCGCAACTAGATCTTTTTTGCATTGAGATACCTAAGTGTATTAAACATTAAAATGGGAAATTAGATGAAACAATAGAGGAAAACCTCACTAAAGGCACATTGATGATTCTATTTTGCCTTTTTTATTATTGCAACTATCCCCTCATGAAGCCACATCCATATTTACAACTGGAGCTCATTGAGTTAGGCTACCCTCTCACTCTCAGGGTTTTGGGCAAACTGATAAAAAAGCTCTTAATCAATCCATGACTAAGGGAAGGACAATAAATGGAATGCTATGGTCTCAGGATATGCACCGAATGGGTTTCTAGACTAGGCTTGAAAGCTTTTAAATGAAATGTGTCTAGTAGATGTAATATCTCAGAGTGCCATCTCAGAGTGTCAAGGTTGTAGGATTATTGTCCCAAAATAAGATGTGGTAAGGAACCGTCTTTATCTTATGTTTCTCTTCAAGATTTCATGCCTTGTGAGCATAAAATCTAAGGAAGCAAAAGTTGTAGACCTTTCATGCCTTGAGAGCTTAACATGCAAAGAATCTCTAAACATGATGTGTGGTCTACAGAAACAAAGAGAGAGCTACTTTTGCCACCTATGGCAAATGAAATATTTGGGGAGGTCATGCCTTTACCACCTATTAAAGAGGAAAGATTTGTTGAAGGCCCGCATTTTCCACCTATGGAATCATATAGATTCGTGAAGACAATGCCTTTTCCCCTTGTGGTGGAGGAAAGATTTGGGAAGGTATCAGGAGGAAGTGCTTTTGTTGCGACCTGTTGCCTCATATGGGAAGAGGTTAATTTATTAGGAGAGGAGGTGACATCATTTAATGAAGTAGTGAGGCCTCGTCCTCTGCTAGAAACATTTTAGAAATACACATAATGGAATTCCAATTGGCATGCATGGGCCACGTCATCAACAGATCTAATAGAGTCATGCTTTACACCATAGAATTCCATCCGCAGTGAATCATGAAGGCACCCACCCCTGGATGGCAAAGAAGTTGATGCAGCATCACGAGCACTCAGAGGTCTCTATAAAGGTGAGGCCTAGTAGCATCCCATGCAAGTCCATAGGATGTTGCCACCCAATAGCATCATAACTTGTTTATAGCCTTCTTCGTGCTTTGCCACATGGCATGATCATGTTGAATCTAGACCTCTTGATTGCTTAGACTATCTACCACTTCTTTTGGGCTTTGATTGCATAGGATGTTACCATGCGGTGGTATCTCGGGCTTTCGAGTCTCATAGGCTTCAGGGATAACTATTTGCTCTCTCATAGGCCTAGGTTACCATTGATTGAATACATGTTGTGCCTTTATGTCTGATCTATCTTTGGGACTTAGACCATCATGGTCATTGGGGGTCTCTATAGAGGCGAGGCTATTCGGGACACCTAGTTCCCACCATAGATTGCAATACATGTCAAGCTAGGAAACTCAATAGGTATTGTGCAAGAAACTCAACATATATTTATGGTGTGGCATTTGGTCATTAACGTATTTCTACGAGGTCATTACGATTCTCAATACAAAGATGTATGGTTCACCTTCCTTTTTTCTATAGTCACAACATTTTTTTTCTTAATTTCATTATATATATATATATATATATATATATATATATATATATAACTTTTTATGGGTTTTTTGGGTAAGTGTTTCTTTTTCATTTGATGAGTAAATTCTATATATATATATATATATATATATATATATATATATATATATATATATATATATATATATATAAATTTTTATGGGTTTTTTGGGTAAGTGTTTCTTTTTCATTTGATGAGTAAATTTTATTATATATATATATATATATATATATATATATATATATATATGGGTTTTTTGGGTAAGTGTTTCTTTTTCATTTGATGAGTAAATTCTCCTTTTCAATGTACGATGTGGGCACCCCTAATGTTTCAGAAATAACTCTACCAACCCTTCTTGCCACCTGGGACCGATCGCCAATCGACCACTTGTTCTCTCAATTGGTAACTCCTCTATTACAACAATCACATTGTATCACGAATGATTCCCCTTTATGCACCCATATGGCATTCACTTTACAAAAGCTTTGGTACTCACTTCAACTGCAACAAAAGCAACAAGATAAACTCCATAACCTCAATGTATTGCCCCCACATTAGTGTCATTACGGAATGTTTAAGTGCTTTAATATAGAAACAAAGGTGCATAATCCTCATTGAAATCGTCCCTTTAAAAAAAGGAAAGAAAAAGAAAAAAACATAACCATTAATGATGTGATCAAACGAAAAAAATCCTTTCAATGTACAAAAATCCAACAATCGCCCTTAAATAAAAATGGATAATACAAATTTGAACCACTCATTAAATATAAAACGCTCTTTAAAACACTTAAAATAATAAACATTTTACAATAACTCACAATGAACACAATTTTTGTTCAGTTTCCCTTAATAATCGGACAAACTTTACCAAACACTTCCCTATCTATCAAATAAACCAGAACCCCATAAACCATAAATGAAATGGATTATGAAGGAATTTTTGTGCAAAACCATTGCGTGATTCCCATGTCAACATTTTATACAGTTAAAATATTTATTATAATAATATGATATGTAATTACTTTCGCCTAAAACAAAATTTTCAATTTCCTAGCTGAAATATTTTAATGAACGACCATTGGAAATAAGAATACACATATGATATTGCCCTGGCTTGTTTTGTAAGTGGTTACGCGTCTAGCTGTCAGCAGAGGTGGCAATTTTTTTCCATGCAGTTGCGCAGGTGTTTGCGTATCTCTTGCAGTAGTTCTGGCCATTTTACAGCATATCTACTATCTGGTAGGATCAGGATGGAGTCTGATGGCACCAAAAAATTTCTAACTTCAAACCAAGAATTCTAAAAAACACATTACTAAGTTCCCAGCAATGGCAAGAGTATTTCTAGGTAAAATTCCTTTACTCTCGGATCGACATTTATGGATAGGTTGCTTGATTTTAGTCATTAATTCTTCCCAGAAAGGTTGATTATACTAAAAATGCAAATAAATATTTATCAAAGGATTTCCAAGAAATCTCTTTTACAAAGAAGGAATTAAAATAAAACGATGTTCTGCTGAAAACTGAATGTCAAAACATAATTCAAATCTATCCATGATAGAGAGCAAAAAAATCTGAAATATAATTTGCCATCATAATCCAAATTTAGTGCACACATCCTTTCCAAAGCAGATTTGCACTATCTACATTTTCCTTCAATAGCTTATGATGACAACTCCTAAGACTTATTTGTATACGATGTGTTGAGTTTACGTTCTTGCACATTTGAAGGAAAGCATCAGTAACTTGAAAGAGGAAGTTTTTTTTTTCATACCTTCTTAATATGGGATTCTACTACCAGTATTTTTTCTGATGCGTGTCTTACTCTAATTTGTGTTTGAAGACTTGTGATTTTATAGCGATTTGGGTGACTGCATGACAGAGTTGTTAATTTTTATCATTGGCATTCTGAAATGGATGTTCTTTTCGATGGCTGTATCCAAACTTTGAGCATCACAAGACACCTCTGTAGCTATTTAATTTCTACAATCTAATGACCAGTCGCTTTGTTCTTTCCTTCGTTTTATTTATCTATCTATAATCATATTGAGATTATATTACTTTGGACAATACTTTACTATGGTTATGTGAGAAGTTTGATAAGGATGGGTTTTGTAAAGAGACTCAATAATAATAATTCTTATCTATAAATAGTATTATATAATAATATAATAAATAAGACCTAAGGTAGTGCAGAAGTTATTTTGATTGGAATTTTTAAATTTGAATGTAAAGAGACTCTATAATTAAATAGAAATTACAAGTAAAGTAAATAAATGTTTATAATAAAAAGGTGGTTAATTGGTAAAAATTAAGATAAAATTAAAAAGTTTTAAAAATAGTGTTGACTGAATAACAATAGCCTTAAAATAATATAATACTGAAACATATAAATGCCAACATCAAGCATAGGTGGTAGGTGGTGGAAGATTATCTTTATGAAATAGAACAACTCAAGAAGAGGGCTCTTTTTGTTATTTTGATTGGAATTTTTCAATTGGATTATAAGAAAAGTATATAGATGTTTGCAATAAAAATGTAGTTGGTTAGTATTCATATCAATGATAGTAAAAGATAAGACAAAATTAAAAAAGTTATAAAAATAAAGTTGCCTATAAAAAAATAAGAGCCTTAAAATAACATATCATCAAAACACATAAGTGCCAACATCAAGTATAGATAACCCTAGAGGGAAGTGGTGGAAGATTCTCTTCACAAGGTAGAACAACTCAAGAAGAGAGCTCTCCTAATGGTAGATCTAGAATCACCCAACCATTTCGAGAATTATATTACGGAGCCAAACACACAAGTATGAGAATTATGAGGTGAATACAACTACTTTATCATTAATAGAAAATTGTTGAGAAGAAGCCTCATTATTGAATATAGAAACATTCCTAAATTTCAAAAGTCAAAAAAGTCAAAAAGGAATTAAAGCCTTGAAAAAATTTCAAATAAATTTTATATGTGGTGTAGCCAAAATTTAGTTAATTTTCTCAATTTTTGTACCAACATTAAGCCTTTGTTCTAAAGTCCAAATTTGCCTTAGGGTTGAAGTATAATACTGTGTCCCACTTTTTGGTACAAATGGGACAACAAAAAATGAAAATGTGAACATTTCTCAATTTGTATACACAATAGTGATTTAACCGTATAAAATATGAAAATGATGTAAAATAATGAAAAGTTACATTTTAAGTGTAGATTACATTTATTATTATTATTTTTAAATAAAAAATAGATTTTTAATACCTAAATATATAGTGTGTATGTTTAGTGTACAAAATGTTTTATTAAGTAATTGATTTCTCCTCATAATTTTCTCAAAACATAATATTTTCTCAAATTTTTTTTGCAAAGAGGTCTTAGAAACATGGACGTAGTGAAAGATTATTTTTTATATTTTTTTGATTAAAAAAATATTATTTTATTAATTTTTTAATGATCAAGGCAGGGAATATCAATGCTTATGACTTCTCCTCATGATATATATATATCAAAATAGACTAATTTTTTCTCCATTGGAACAAGGACATTAAAGTCGAGTGCAATGATATTTTTTCAAAAAAAAATGGCCATAGCCTCCTATTTTCTCAATGCCTCAAACATATGGTACTTCATTTTATTAATAAGTATATTTTACTAAATAAATGAAAATAAATATTAAATATTATTAAAATTTATAAAAAAATTATATTATTAAAAAGATCTATTTATATGCAGAGCCACATGTTTTTATTTTATTTTTTCATCCTAATATGTAGCATCTAAAGTTGCAATTTTAGGCCAATAGTAGATTTACACTTGAATGGGTGAGGATTTGATACCACATGGATTAGAACAAAGTAGGTTCGAATGAGCCCCCTTTGTTTTAACCCCCTTTGTTCTAACCCCCTCAAAATAAATAATTTTATTGGACACTTTATTTAAATTAATTAAATGCATAAAGTAAACATTTAAAACCCTTTGTTCGAACCCTCTTCGTTCAAAACCCCTTTATTCTAAGCCCATTCAAAAAGTACATGTGGGGGTTAGAATCAAGGGGTTTTTTTTTAACCCCATTTTTTTTGGATTTGGATGGACTTGGCCGCCAAGTGGGACTCATTATGTGCTTTAACCCCTTAAAAAATAAATTTTCATATTAAGTCATTTTTCTATAATATCAAAACATGTTTTCCATACCAAGAATGCATAGGAGGCCAACCTAGTCTAACCCTCTAGGCACATTGGAATTGAAATTATGAATTAACTATACTTAGGCAGGTTTTCACACTCAACATGCTAAGGAGCTCATACTAATTTGACCCTCTTGGTGTGTTAGATGTGTAAGTGCAATTTAATTATGCCTTAGTCCATTTTCATGCCTAGTTTACCCAAGGGGATGGGATGACTCAACCCTTTGGGTGCCCTAGATGTGAACATGCACCCATGTTGTAATAAGACATATTTTCACATTGTCATGCCTAGGAGTTTGGGCCAATTAGGATGTGAGGTCATGCATGGAGAAGAGGTGTCAAGTTATTTGTGCTAAGCTAGAGAGAAAATTTGCTATAAAAATGAGTGTGATGTTCTCATAAGGCATGAAATCACCAAACAAAAATAGTTCTCTCTGCTAGTGTACCTACACTACATAGAAACTATAGGCTTTGAGCCCAAATATGAGTTTGTCATTTTCCTAGTTCTTAAGGCCCATTTATAGTAGGATTATCAATATTAAATATTATTTCAAAGGGCTTACAAAAGGCTTGCAACTAATAGTGTGTCTTCTAATTTTACAAACTAAAACTATGCCCTAAAGTTATTAAACTATGTTCACTATGTGCCATGTAATTTTACTATAATGGCAGACAATGAAGCCCCCTATTTCAGCAAACATCCCTATGGAAAACTACAAATGCATAAATATACATCATTCATAGGACAATATGCATGTAAATTTAATTTATTAATAAATTAATAATCCCTGTAGTTTAGGATCTTAATAGGGTACTTTGGGTCTATTTTAGCAACCTCCTTAATGATGCTTTTAAACTATTCAAATGAGTTCTGCTCTCTTTTTACCCAGTAAGAGTGTTTAAAGGTCTGGTTTCCATTCCTTATTCTTCATCACCAATATGCATGCATTACATATTATATCAATTATCTAGAAACCATATACATTCATAAATCACAGTTGTAGATTTATGTAATAAAAAAGTCACATGGCAGTTAGAGTTAGGAGTGTTTTTTAGATTTTTTATGATGTGCTTGAGAATGTTGATGAAATGGGTAGCACCTATGCCAATTCCTATCAAAATCATCACTTGGTATTTACTATATGTTGTTCCCAAAATCCGTCACTCATTTTTAGGGACAACATATCAACTATTTTGGTCCTGTAGACCAAAATTCTCTCTTCCCTTCTCAAAAAATGTTCTAAGTATTCAAATTATTCAATTATTCTCAGCTAGAGAACTCGTTGGTTCAATAGGTAGGCTTTCTCATAAAGAAGTTCCAACACTTAGGCATTTTCAAGGCTGGTTCAACACCGAGGTTCAATCAAAAGACTTAGCGGCGGGCTTCAAACAAATGGAATGAACCATTGAACCCCACCTCCAAAGGTTCAAAGGTTCAACGGGTTCAAAGTTTCAATGACATCGGTAGACTTAAAAGAGTTAAGCACTTCGGCAAGTTCAAAGTTCAACGGCTTCAAAGGACTTAAAGAAAAGAAGACTTCGAAGAAGAAAGATTGAACTATTGAACCATTGAACCTTGAACAAAAAGAGTTCAAAGTTCATAGGTTCAATGAGTTCAATAAAAATTGAGAGACTTAGAACAACAAAGGATTCGAAGAGCTAAAAAAGAAAGGTTGAACTGATTGAAACTTGAACCAAAATGGTTCAAAGATCAAAGGTTCAACAAGTTCAATAGAAAAGAAAAGGATCCAGAAACTTCGAAGGACCAAAGGATTATGAGAAAGAGAATGAACCATTAAAATTTGAACCAAAATGGTTCAAAGTTCAAAGGTTTAAAGGTTCAAGGAATTTTAAAGTTTGAAAGGGAGCTTTGAGTGAAGGAAGGAAGCAGAAGATTCCAGAGACAAGTTCGAAGAGATGGTTCAATCGATTGAACCAAGGAGTGAATTAAACCAAGGAGCTAAAATGAACCGTCTGAACCATTGAACCATTGAACCGATGCACTTCAAAGGTTCAAGGTTCAAAGTAGTTCAAGCGACTAAGTGACCTTGACGCCCCCGTGGATGTCAAATTCATGGTAATGAAATGCCCATTTATTTTCAAATATGACATGGAACCTGAAGAACAAACTCAATGACCAGCTGAAGGAGAAGCCAAAGAGCCAGCAGAAAGGGAAGAGATAGCCCGAGAGCTCAGATCATGAGGAAGAGACAAAATGTGTTAAGGAAAGAGGGAACGATGCATAAAGACCATAAATATCTGTGTAGGAGTTATTTCTAGTAGGTGAAATAGTCCACCAGGTGGACATCAGAGAGCGTGAACACTCAAGGATGCGGCCTATTTTTCTCCATCGAGTAAAGGCAAAGTGGACAGCTACACAAATATCAAGAAAAGGAGCAGGTGACCTATACTTTGGAGGAGACATTTGAGATGAATTGACACGCCACAGTTAATGTTGATGCCCTGTTCCATCATGGCCCCTTGACAAAATTGAAAATTCATTCAAGGCATTGAATGCAGCATGGGCCATTCCATGAAATGAAGTGCCAAGTCTTTCTTGGCTACTATATATTATAATATCTTATTTTATGCAAAGGAGATCTCTCTGTTATAGAAGCAAAACTCTACCCAAATTGAAAGGCATTTTTATGAGACTTTGAGCTCAAATTGTTAATCATATTTCTTTATTTGAATGAGAAAACAAGTGACCTTTTAGACTTGTGCTAGAATAGCTTGTGTTATTTAGGAAATTGTTCTTATGTCTGTTTATTAGAAGCATTCTTGTCCATTTAATTTAACAAGCAGAACTAGTGGAATTAATCAGGAAGGTGTCCTGAAGCCAACTGTGGGAGACTTTGTGCTGCTACACTTGTCTTTAGTGTGTATTTTTTATTTCTATGTAAAGGATCTTGGGATGACTTTGTGCCCCCATTGTCCTTCGTATATTTCACTCCCTGTTGTGTTACTGCATCCAGTTACTTTTACTACCTAAGAAGGAATCTGGTTGTTGACTGAGTATTACTTCTGAAAAAAGAGAAGTACCTCCAACAATCACCCAAGATTTCTCCTTTGTCTGTGAACATCATCTCTGAAAAAAGAGAAATGCATGGTGTTGTCCTACCCCTGAGTGTTATTTTTAGCTTATATATATATAATATATATATAGCACCTCATATTTATAGGGAACCTCCCCTTGATGAGAGAAGAGATTTGTCCCCTTTTGATGTGGTCAACCTACACATTTGGCCGATAAATCTCCCTATGCTATGGTGGAAACACCTATTTTGCCCATCAGTTAGCTAGTGACAAAATATTCATGCCAACAATTTTTGGTGACTCTGCTGGGGAAGAACACGTAGTTTGAAGCCGCAAGCTTCATATTCAAGCATTTTCAGTTATTTTCCATTGTTAATTTTTCTCCCAGCTTCACGCAACAATTTTTGGCGACTCCACTAGGGAAGAATGAGTAGTTTCAGTTCTTTTCCTTATCCATTTTCTTCATTGTTCTAGTCCTTTTCCATTACCATTTTCCTCTAGCTTCACACCAATAATTTTTGGTGGCTCCGCTAGGGAATAATGCACAGTTTAAAGCCTCAAGCTTCAAATTGAAGTAGTTCCAATTCTTTCCCATTATTAATTTTCCTCCCAGCTTCATGCCAAAGTTTTTGGTGACTCTATTGGGGAAGAACGAGTAGGTTTAGTTCTTTTCCTTATCGATTTTCTTCATTATTCCAATCCTTTTCCATTACCATTTTCCTCTAGCTTCACACCAATAGTTTTTGGTGACTCTACTGGGGATGTTTTGTGCAGTTTGAAGCCTCAAGCTTCAAATTGAAGCAGTCCCTATCCTTATCCATTTCAGCTTTACAATCTGGCAGCTTCATGGTATACGAGAAGCCAAATATCCAAAGGTATTTTTGACCCTGTATTTGAGTTGGTACAACAAAGTAATTTTGATTTGTTTCCTTCACCATCTCATCTCCAACAAACTAGGAGTTTTCCTCCTACAAAAGTCAGGTCTCCATTACCAGGAAAAGCATCCATCTCTACTGTTAGTAGAGCTTTATCAACACATACCCCTCAAGCATTTGTTATCCCTCCCTTTAGTAATCAAATAATGGTAGTTCAAGGCCCCTGGGGTAACTCTTTTGGCCCACTCAATTTAACTCCACCTCTACATGAGCTACCACGTAGTTCAAGGAATAATTTCCCCAAGTTCTTTAGTAATGAGAGAGTTCATCTTGATGAACATATTACAGCCTTCAACCTAGCCTGTGGTGTGATAAGCATGGAGTATGAGGACATAGCAGTCAGGCTGTTTGTAGAAACATTACAAGGTGCTGCTATAGATTATTTCTATCATCTGCAAGCCCAAACTGTGACTAACTGGAACACCCTCAAAGACAAATTTGAAGCCAAGTTCAAGCCTGCAGAAGATGCACATGCCCTACTGGCTCAGCTCACATAAATGAAGAAAGAGCCTCATGAACCTATGAGATATTTCATAGCCAAGTTCGACAAGCTGAGGAACAAGATTCCTACAATTACTCAGCTAACAACTGAGAATATCAAATGCTTCTTCGTCAACTCTCAGCTGCCTGAAGTGAGTTTTATGTTGAGACGTGTTGGCCACATAGACCTTGCTGCAATGCAAGATTTGGCTACTAAGGTGGAAGATGATCTCATCTTGGTGGGGAAGATAAGGAGAGATCCTAATAGAGGTAAATCTTCTTCATCCTCTGAATATCCATCTACATGCACCACTAATCCAATGGTGTAAAAGCTAGTAAATGAGTTACTATCTCTCAAAAAGCAAATGGCGCAAGGGATGTCTAGTCCTTTGTACTGAGATATACCAAGGAGAACATTCTCCAATCAATCATACCAAGGTAATGCTATCAGGAATCAAGGGTAGCCAAATCGTCTTCCTCCCCCATAGGGAAAACTTTCCATTGAAGCACCTCCAACCAATTTAGTAGTTGGATATCTTGAAATAGAATCTGGTTTCTTCTTCTAGCCTGAGTTGAACCCAAAAGATGACGTTAATCTCTTCATAGAGGGAGAAGAAGAATTAGCTGGCGACTCCAACATTGGTTTTCTAAACTACCAGGATGAACCCAGAAGTAAAGTTGAAGCATTTGATGGGCCATACGTTGTATTCACCCGATACCGGAACTAGTAAGCCTAGCAAGCTAATAAGAAAAAAATAGAGGAGCAATCTGAACCATCAATTTCAATTGCTAAGCGGGGAACCACTCTACCTTCTCAATCAAAGGACCTAATCATCCCTAAAAAATTAAGTACCTCAAGTATGCCTTCACCTTCCACTTCAATTTCACAGACCAGAACTACCCCTCTTAAAAACTAGAAGGATGAACTGCCTTCCCTTGTTTGTAATTCATTTCAGACATCTGACATAATCAACCTTGTCAAGAAAACCAAAATTCAAATGTATGAATTTAAATTTCTACAATCCAACCCTAAACAGTTGGAAAAGTTGGTTTAATGTGTGAAGAATAAAACCATCCTTGCAAGACCAATTGTTCCAAAGGTGACTCCCACATCCACTCATAATAACCCTGTCATTACTCCTCATGTTACTCCCAAGAAAATAGAGCCTTTCTATGTTTCCTTGTTGATAAACAATCACAAGCTGAGCAACTACGTCATTGATTCTCGAGCTTCAGACAATGTCATGACTACCAAAGTGGTAGAATCTCTTGGTCTCATTCTGACCAAGACCTTTGGGAGATGTTTCTCCATGGAAAACAAACAAGTGCCACTACTGGGACAAATCAAGAATGCCTAATTTGCATTTGTGGCATTCTCGAATACGAGAATTAAGATGACAGTCTTGGTGGCTGATGTCCCAGCCTCTTACAGCATTCTTCTTGGGCAAAATTTTTGCAAAGATGTTGGTGGTGAGTTAAGTATGGACTTGTCTGAAGTGAGGATCCCTGTCAAGTTCATCATGTAGAGGCTACTTCCTAAAAATGAGGCAAAATATGTTGTCACCCAAATGTCGGCCCCTGAAGCTCAAATTATGTTTGAGTCTTCAGGCAAGGGTAATTATTTTTTGTCTACTGAAGACGTTCCTATTATAGTAAATGAAAGTCCTATAGGTGGTGATCTAAAAATTTATTTGAACAAGACAGTAGGAGAATTGGTAGAGCAAAGTACAGATGAAAAAGGATCTTCCCTCTCTAATGAAGAAAAACTTGATAGAAGATCAATTTTTGATGATGTTTGGATCTTGGAATTTGATGGCAACAATTCTTCTACTAGCTCAAGAGTCAGGATTGTGTTAATATCTCCTCAAGGACATATTTTTTCTTCTTCATACAAGTTATAGTTCAGTAACACCAACAACACTATTGAATATGAATCTCTATTACTCGGGTTGAAAATAGCCCAAGATAGAGGTATCAAGCTCCTTTATGCCAAAGGAGATGCTGAACTGGTGGTTTGTAAGGTGAGGAACTTGCATCAAACCAAGAACAAAAGATTATGATATTATCGTAATCTAGTATGGGATCAAATTAAAAGTTTTGAAGCTTTCAATATTTTTGCAGTGCCCAGAGAGCCTCATAATTAAGCAAATTCATTGGTTGTCCCTGCAACCTTCATGGTTCCTCACCCTGATTTTAAAGATAATAGGTACACTATCAAACTGGTCTTTCAACCAAGTGTTCCTGATAAAGTTAACCATTGGCAAGTGTTTGATGTTGACAATCAAATCATGTGCTTCACTGGACTAGAAGAGCAACAAGTTATGGTAGTGGACCGTATTGCTACATGCTAAAGTTAGGAAAAGAAACTCTTCTGCAAGAGAGCAAGGATTTATGGTTTTTAGACTGGAGACCATGTCTTGCCATGGGGCAAGAAGAGGGAACCAAAAGAAGTGCAAAAAAATGTGATTCCTGGTGGAGAGTTCCATTTGCCCATCATCAATTCTGGAGAGAAAATGGTTTCTTGCTGGTTTATTAGGACAGAACACCATTTTCATTGCCTCATAGTGGACAACATTTGAAGCACTTCAATTCTTGATCTATCAAATAAGTCTGGTTGTACATATGTATAATTTTTGTATAATCTTAGTTTTATTTTGTGTTGTTCATTTTTATTTTACTTTTGGCACCCTTTTTTTGGTTAGCATGACTCCGTAGTCCAATGGCATACTTAAAGGCACTGGAGATTCTAAATTTTACTCCCTTCGATTGTTTTTACAATTGATGGAAGTTCCCCAGCTGGAGCTAGCTATTTTTCCCAAAATCCGTCACTCATTTTTGGGGACAACATATCAACTACTTTGGTCCTGCAGACCAAAATTATCTTTTCCCTTCTCAAAAAATGTTTTGAGTATTCAAATTATTCAATTATTCAAGTCTTCTCAGCTAGAGAACATGCAGGTTCAATAGGCAGGCTTTCTCAGAAAGAAGTTCAAACACTTAGGCATTTTTAAGGCCAGTTCAATGCTGAGGTTCAATCAAAAGACTTAGTGGTGGGATTCAAATAAATGGAATGAACCATTGAACTATTGAACCATTGAACCCCACCTCCAAAGGTTCAAAGGTTCAACGACATCGGTAGACTTAAAAGAGTTAAGCACTTCGGCAAGTTCAAAGTTTAACGGCTTCAAAGGACTTAAAGAAAAGAAGACTTCGAAGAAGAAAGATTGAACTGTTGAACCATTGAACCTTGAACCAAATGAATTCAAAGTTTAGAGGTTCAACAAGTTCAATAAAAATCAAGAGAGTTAGAATAACAAAGGATTCAAAGAGCTAAAAAAGAAAGGTTGAACCGATTGAACCTTGAACCAAAATGGTTCAAAGTTCAAAAGTTCAACGAGTTCAATAGAAAAGAAAAGGATACAGAAACTTTGAAGGACCAAAGGATTATGAGAAAGAGAATGAACCATTGAACTTTGAACCAAAATGGTTCAAAGGTTCAGGGAATTTCAAAGTTCAAAAGGGAGCTTCGAGTGAAGGAAGGAAGCGGAAGATTTCTAGAGACAAGTTCAAAGAGATGGTTCAACCAATTGAACCAAGGAGCTGATTGAACCAAGGAGCCAATTAAACTAAGGAGCCAAAATGAACCATTGAACCATTAAACTGATGCACTTCAAAGGTTCAAGGTTCAAATTAGTTCAAGTGACTAAGTTACCATGACGCCCCCATGGATGTGAAATTTAGGGTAATGAAATGCCCATTTATTTTCAAATATGGCATGGAACCTAAAGAAAAAACTCAGTGACTAGCTGAAGAAGAAGCTAAAAGAGCTAGCAGAAAGGGAAGAGAAATCTTGAGAGCTTAGATCATGAGGAAGAGACAACATGCATTAAGGAAAGAGGGAACAATGTAGAAAGACTAGAAATATCTATGCAGGAGTTATTTCTAGTAGGTGAAACAGTCCACCAGGTGGACATCAGAGAGCGTGAACACTCAAGGACGTGACCTATTTTTCTCCATCAAGTAAAAGTGAAGTGGACAACTACACAAATATCAAGAAGAGGACCAAGTGGCCTATACTTTGGAGGAGACATTTGAGATGAATTGACACGCCACAGTTAAGGTCGATGCCTTATTATAGCATGGCCCCTTGACAGAACTGAAAATGCATTCAAGGCATTGAATGCAACATGGGCCATTCCATGAAACAAATCACCAAGTCTTTCTTGTCTGTTATATATTGTCTTAATCAAAGGAGATCTCTGTTATAGAAGCAAAATTCTGCCCAAATTGAAAGGCATTTTTTTGAGACTTTGAGCTCAGATTGTTAATCATATTTCTTTATTTGAATGAGAAAACAAGTGACCTTTTAGAATTTGTGCTAGAATATATTGTGTTATTTAGGAAATTGTTCTTATGTCTGTTTCCTAGAAGCATTCTTGTCCATTTAATTTAACAAGCATAACTAGTGGAAGTAATCAGGAAGGTGTCCTGAAGCCAACTGTGAGAGACTTTATGCTGCTATAATTGTCTTTAGTGTGTTTTTTCTATTTCTGTGTAAAGGATCTTGGGACAACTTTGTGTCCCCATTGTCCTTCGTATATTTCACTCTTTGGTAGTTGAGGTGGAGACTTTGTGCTACACTTCATCCTGATGTGTTACTGTGTCCAGTTACTTTTACTACCCAGGAAAGAATCTGGCTGTTGACTGAGTATTACTTCTAAAAAAGGAGAGGTACCTCCAGCAATCACCTAGGATTTCTTCTTTGTCTATGAACATCATCTCTGAAAAAAGAGAGATGGATGGTGTCGTCCTACCCCTGAGTGTTATTTTTAGCTTATATATATAGTATATATAGCACCTCATATTTATAGGGACCCTCCCCTTGATGAGAGGAGATATTTGTCCCCTTTTGATGTGGTTGACCTGCACATTTGGCTGATAAATCTCCCTATGCTGTGGTGGAAACACTTATTTTGCCCATTAGTTAGCTGGTGACAAAATATTCACCCAACACTATAATATTGTGCTTCTGAGCCATATAGACTGTAAATGTATAATTTGGAGAATCTATAATAACACAAAAATTTCAATGTCTATGGACTCTAGCCATCTCAAATTTATTACAGTGATAATAAATTCTATGTTCCCTAACCTTAGCATGGTGAAAATTTATTTTCTAAAATCACATAGTTTGTTTTTGTTGAGCGCATACAAATGTAATGTAAGAGGAGTGATATACTTGTATGTAGGTGTAGTTACATGTGAAAATTCATATAATGTAAAAAATTAAGCCCCTATTTTAACAAACATCCATGCTTCTTATGGTCACCATGATTTTGTATTCGATGTTAATCCCACTTAGAAGTCTGAGTTTTAATTTTAGGGGTTTGTTGAATCTCAAACCCTGTCCTAAAAAAATAATAAAGGCTAATTTATAGTAGGATTATAAATAGTAAATATTATTTCAAAATTATTACAAAATGTTTGTAGTTAATAGTGTGCCTTGCAATTTTACAAACTAAAACCATGCCCTAAAGTTGTTAAAGCTTACCTTTTGACTTAAGAATAGTCATTCCCTTCTCACTCATGTGGCCGACTATGCTCATTTTGTGGCCTATAATTTTACTTTAAAGGTTTTGATATTGTAATAGGATTTGAGAACCAATTCAATAATCCTATATGTGGTCAATGTTGATCTAATTGCATTAGTTAAATCCCCTATTCCTTATAGAAAATACATCAAATGATTGTCTTTAACTTACATGCTTAAATAATTTGATTATGTGATATTGAGTTTGTAGCATGTTTATTTTACATTTTTTAATGCCTTTGAAAAAATATTTAGTATTGATAATGAAAAAAATTAGACCATTATATATACTGATGCCTATTCAATGAATAAGTAAGCTTAGTAAGACTATTTAATGAATAGTTATATTTCATTTTTATAAAAGTGTAGAAGACATATATCATGTTAGGTAGTTATAATAAAATAGTAAATGCCTTTTATCTATTGAAATTCTTGGATATGATTTTCCCTTATGGTATATACATCACTTTATAAATATATGCTCAAAATATGAGTTAACAATGTTACTTTGTCTAGACATTGAAAATCTGCCCACCATAATTATGAATGTCATTACATCCCTAGATCACCTTAGGACCCCTTTGGGATGAATTTTGCCCTTTGACCCCTAACCTAGCCTAACCATGGCCATTTTTACCAATTAACTAAGTCCACACTTTAACCACCTTTTTACCTTGGCCCTCAACCATCGATGACTAGGATGACCGTCAATGGTCACCTTGACCGTCAATGGTTAGGGTCCACCATCCCAAGCACTTACATGAAAAACACTCCACCTTGATTTTATAAAATTAAATTATATAAATCCATGTGTGATCCATTGCATGTGTGATTTATAATTAGAAAGCCCAGTTAACATCTTGTTGTACCTATCCTTCCTTGTTTATAAGAAGAGAGGAGCAGGAAGTGAAAATGGGATGATCCACAACTATCAAAAGCTTTTGCATCTAGAGCTTTATTTTGTAGGTTTTATTTTAAAAATATAGTGATCCAACCATCATGATAGAGAGCTAACTTACTGCTGCCCCTCGATCGATAGTCAAGTCTCGTTACTCTACTAGAATCATGTCAAACTCTATCAATGATCTAACCACCCCAACCACTCATCTGATCCATATTATGCAAGCTAAGTATGTGTTTTCTAATATTTAATTACTTTATTTGTATTTTATAATCATCCCAACACAAGCCAACCTCCCATAATTACCTTCTGGAATCTCATTAATTAGTTTATTTATCATCCCAAGCCTACACACAGTAACCACCGATGGTTGTCTCAACCACCAACAATCTATCCAACTACCGATGATCACCTTGACCACCGATGATCACCTTAACCACTGACGGTCACATCAACCACCAATGGTCATTGTGTCTGAAAATAATAGCAATTTATTTTCACCCTCTTACTCCCAACCAAATATAATTTTCTATGTCCTTATCTATTCATAGACCCTTGTCCTATTTTTTGAAGCACACTTGGTCCATTTAGCATTATTATTGACTTGTTTATTGTTATATTAGTCATTTATAGCCTATTTCTTTATCAAGCATTTCTTGTGTTCAATTTTAGTAGCTTTTAATTATTGATGCAATTAATTTATCATTTTGTTTATAAACTTAATTATTTAAAACATGTGGATTGACAGCCCCTGAGGAAGCTCTTATTTTTGGGATCTAGCTAGCGCTAAATAATTAACCTAGCTATTTATCTAACCAATCATTTTCTTTAGTGTTGTTTTATTTACAGTTCATCCTCCCAATCCAAAGAGGATCTCTTCGTAATCATCTAATTTAATGTGTGCACAACCAAATAGATTTTTCAACCATACCCACATTTAATTTCTTCTTCTTCCTTTCTCGAAATACAAGCTAAAATTCACTGAAACTTTTTGGCACACCTGGTGGAACCCTTGAGTCTCTACTTGGGTTTCTCTTGTTTGCATCTATATTCTCTTCTCTTTATTCTATGCTCATAAACAACATCAAATTTTTTGTGGGCCTAAAATTGATTGCATACATTGATTTCTTGCAAGTTTAGCTCACATAGTTTAAATTAAATCAAAATAATCCTATCATAGCATCACTTTTATTTCACACACTAAACCAAAACTACCTACATCAATCAAACATCAAATAAACTTGAGAGAAGGCCTAACCAGGATTTCATCACCTAGCAGTCACTTTACCCTTTCTTGATGATCCTACTTAGAGGTCATTACCAAGGGGGGAACCAAGTCATCTCTCTGGTTGAGTATAAACTCTAGAAATTGGTATATATTGTCTAAGCACCCAATACCCTTATCACTACAGTGTGTGAAGTGAGGGGGTAGGCCTCAATACCAAGCTATGTATTGATTTCCAATACAAATTATTTTTTAGAACCTAAACAACCTAAAAACAACCATAGACTTATTTTCTAGTATCCACTCTACAAGCCAATTTTAGTCACACAATTTCTTGAAAGCTTAAGGCATAAGCCAAAAGAGAGACTAAAAAGGAACCTTTAGGACTCAATGTACTTTTTAGAGTGTGATTGCTTTCAATGATCATTTCTTATCTTCTCTCTATTTGAGTGGTGAGATTGTTTGTGTATTCTCTCTCCCTTACCTTGAATGGCTCTAACTCGCCAATAGCGAAGGAACCTAGCAAAACAAAACCCATCACTGAACCAATCCACCCATTCTACCCCCTCATCCATGGAGCAAATTTATAAATTAGAAAAATCTTCTCATCCTTCAGGAAGTCCTTCCTTCCCTCAAGAAGTTTCCTAAGGAGATATAGACTTTTCCACATTTTTAGATAACAATCATGTGGCCTTTCAACATTATCTTAACACTATGCCTCATCATGCCCCTACTTTGGTTCTACCTATGGACCCACCTTATGGCATGCCTTCCCACCTTATGGGAAACACTTCTATTGCCACAATCACCACCCAAACATTGACTACCCAAGCTTCCTCATCCACCAATAACCCATTTGATAATATTATGGAAAACCAACTTGCTTAACCTACAAACACCTTTATACCTTCCACCCCCACCAATAACTCCTATACCTTAGGAGTAAACTAACCACTATCCACTTATACTCCCTTCACTATGGGAGTACCTACCACTAGCATTACCAACCCTCCATCGACTACCCCTAATCTACTAACCACTACCTCACTTCAAAATCTTCTGGTGTTTATACCTTCTACCTCACCACACATCAACACAAAGGTCACTACCCTTCCTTTGATCACCAACCTAACTACCACCCCCACCCAATAAGTGCCCATTATACCAAACTTGGGTTACATCCCTAACCCACAAGGGCATGTACCTCTACCTACTACCCAACCACCTACATCCACCTACCCCTACATAGCATCCATGCAACCACCAGTGTCCACGTACTAATATGTGGCTAATCCTCAAGCTCCTACCAATTATTAGTATGTTACCCAACCACCACAAAACTATGCACCTTACAACCTTTCAAGTGCACAACCCCAAGAAGACCTAATGAAGATGCTCATGGATAAAATGACTATCTTAGAGTCATCCATTTTTGGAGCTCATAACATCTTATCATATTATCAAATTTATAATGAGCCAATCCACCCATTTGTCCCTATCAGACCATATCCTCCTTAGTGGGAGCTCCCCAAGTTCTCTAAGTTTTAGATTAATGAGGATCCCCAATAGCACCTCAGGGCATTTACACATGCATGTTACTTGATTGCCTACGATGATGCCCTCCTTTGTCCCTTCCCTATGTCTCTATCTCGATCTAGCCTTAGACTTGTATAGTGTCATAACCAAACACTCTTTTTTCTCTTTCACCCAGTTGGCCCAAACTTTCTTAGACCAATTTTTGATAAATATCTCCAAGAAGGTTTCCATCACTGACCTTTATTCTATTTGACAATTTGATGATGAATCTATTTTTGATTTTGTAGCTCGTTTGAGGAGCCTAAGCAATCAACTTTCCTTCTCTTTACCACAACCTAAACTGATAGAAAATTTTAATCAGGCAAGTGCCAAGCATATCTCCTCTACACTACATGTCCATAGCTTCATAAATTTTGACAAAGCTTTTACCATGGCACAAAAGCTAGAAAATATATCCATCGATGAAGAAAAGCTAAAGTTGAAAAAAGAACTCTACCTACAAAACCAATGAGGCCTCTTCCTTCAAACCAAATAACCAAACCAATACCAATGCCAAGAGTAAGGGAACTATGAATGTAGTTGTCCTTAAAACCACTTTTCCACCATCTATCAACCAACCAAATTCCTCTAGTTCCTCAAATAAAAACCCAAGGAACCAAGATCAATTTAATCAACTTGTAAAATCTTATGCTTCAATCCTAGAAAAGTTAATGAAGGCCAACATCATACAACTTCCTCCTATCAAACCCCCTCAACAATTTTATTATTCTCATCATGTGTTTAGCTAGTATAATGAGAACAACCTATGTGCTTTCCATCAAGTATTCAAGCATGACATTAGTAGGTGTAATACCTTCAATAGCATTGTCCAATATCTCATTGACAAGGGGGAGCTTGTGTTGGATAACCCCAACCCACCTTAAAACCAAGTCCTTGACATTTTTAGGCAATATTTTCCCAATCATGCACCTACCAAAATGAGAGCAACAACATTAAGTGTTCTCATGATGCCCATATTGTCAATATGATTCTTAACACGCTCATTACTAAAGAACCTACTACCCAATCTACCTAATCTTTGCTCTCTCCACTTATTGAGGTAGTGGAGTTACCTTATCCTCTTTTGGAGACCTAAACTGAGGAATCAGCCCTTTCTCCTCCACTTGTTGAGGTAGTGGAACCATCAACCCCTCATTAAAATGGCATACCAGAACAAGCACCCATTTTACCTTCTCCCTCAACTACCGATCAATTTACTACCCCTTTGTAGATCATTCCTAAAGAGGAAGCTACCATGTCTACACCTCCCATAGAGGAGTCACCCATCCAAACCTTGCATCCTTTGATTGAGGAAAATGAGAAGGTCACAAATCCCCTTTCTCAACCTATGGGCTTATCTTTCAAGTCCACTACCCAGAGAAAAAAACCAATCTACAAACAATTCTCTAGGTTAGTGCAGAAATTGGAATTTGTCTCCAACCCTAACATGGATCAAGCCACCTTTTGAAATCAATTAGGGATAACTTACATCACCCAATAGGAACCTCCAACCACACCTTTGGTAGACTAACCCACCATTCCTATTATCCAAACCCCTATATTACCAACCAAACTAATAAAAACCTCTACCAACCCAACAATTTATCAACCAACCAATGCACCCAAACCCCAAACAACCAAATCACCCTCTCTAACCAAATTAACCAAACTAACCAAAAACCTTGGCACCTTCCCTATGAAGAGCCTTAATCACCCATCTATGAAAGTGAAGCTTAGCTCACCAAACCCAATAACCAACCACAAAACTAAATTGACCAAGGAAGTAAAGCCAAAAAAAGGCTAGAGGTCCAAACTTATACCTCCCTCAACCTTTCCGTCTATCTTGGGGCTTCATCCCTCCACTTTGATTATGAAGTTGATTGTCTCAACCAGAACCTAACCATCATTATTGGTTACACCAACACACTTGCTTTCAAACACACCTATCTTCACCGAGCCATTAATAACCAAACTACCTACCCTAAAACCTCTTACCTCCAACCTATCAAACTCTACCTTACCAAAACCCAAACCATCAGTGAAGATCACTACCTTACCCAAACCTCCTACCACCAATCCCATTACCGAAAAGACTTCCATCTCACCAACCAAGACCAAAACCTCTAAAATCACTCCACCTTTTAGTTGAATCCTACTTAACTATTTTCAAAGGTTATTACAAGATTATTTCTTAACCGTACACCCTATCAGGCCATTCAACCCTATTGGTTCAAAACTAGTCTAGTATAATGACCACCAAGTGTGATCCTATCATAGGACACTAGGGCATAACACAGATAACTACAAAGCTCTCCAAACCATTATCCATCTTCTCTATGATGAGGATGATCTATTAATAGAGGAACCTCCCACAATATTATTACCAATCCAAAAACTAATAACCATTACCCAATGCCTACCTACTCCCCCACTCTCACCTCAGAGTGATGACGAACCAAGCCAATCTCTTACCCCAACTTTTCCCTCTATCCATACTATCCATGTTGTCACATGATCACACACCCAATAAAAGGATAAGGGGAAGGAATAATTATCCATTCCATGGACATGCCCATCTTCCACCTCCCAACCAATTCAAAGTCAAACACCTTCAACCAAAAACCCAAGATATCTATCTTGGGTACCTCCCAATCCAACCCTTCTGAATCAATCAAGAGAGTGGTGCTCAAATAACTTCACTAGACCCCAAAAAATATGAGCCTATATGATTTTATTTCTAATTCACCTCATCATCACCAAGTAATTATAGAGACATTATAATAATTAGAGGTCTAACCTAAAGACCCTCAACCTTTGGTAGCCTTTGTCAGTGCTCTCCAAATTTCCAACCTTGTCACCTTCAAGGATTCATAAATACCTTCTATTTATCTTGATGACCTAGATCCCATATATTTATTACTAATTACATCAACCAATCTCACATCAAATGGGTCATGATTGATGGGGGAGCTAGTATTAATATCATCTCTTCCCATGCCTATAACCAACTCAACCTACTAGACAATGTCATGTTCAAAACCTTGGTTATCCTCTGATCCTTCAATGACACCATGGCCACTACCCTAGGAAATATTATCCTTGATATCCATTTAGGACCCCAAACACTCCCCAAACTCTTATATGTAATGGAAGATGAATTCCAATACAATGTTTTGCTAAGACAACCTTAGATTTGCTCCATGGGTTATGTCCCCTCTATCCTTCACCATTACATTAAATTCAACCATGAAGGTTTGGTTGTCACTATGCAAGCTAACCCAAGCCCATTTTCATCATGCAACATGACTTATCAACCCAACGGCATCCTCCTAACTCTATCTAGCACACCCTCATCAGCCAAAAATAAGCCCTCAAACATGAAAGAGGAAGTCATACCTTCTTCTACTAACGAGGCATTAACTAGCTCATTCATCCCCTTTGATTAGATCCCACCTAAAACCCCTTGGAATCCACATTCCAACATCTTTCACTGGGGGAATATCACCTCCTCACCCTTGATACTTTACCTACTCCCAAAGAGTATGGGAAACTTGACCACCAACATGGGTATGAACCCAACATCCAAGCCATTATTCCCTTTGGACCTTCACATTATCAAACCCATTTCATCTATAGGGGACTAAACAGACCACTTGATGCTCCTACCACCTCCTCTTCACCTTGACCATTCACCTCCAGCTTTTCCTATCTAGACAAACTAAGTGTTTCCAAGACATACCTCCACAAGTGTGCTCAGAAAGGATTTGATCTTGGATGATATGAGCATGACCCACATGATTTGATTTCTATTGATACTATAAACCATCATGAGAGACATGGCCTCAGTTTCATTCTACCCACCAAAAAGCAAACCAAACCACCTACCATCACATACATTGAAGAAGACATCCCTTCCTCACTAACCCTTTCTCTACCTAGGAGTGAGGATGAGGACATCATCCCCCCTAACTTTTTTTTGTTAACATGATTAGAATAAGACCCCTAACTTATCAAAATGAGGTGGAAACTACAACCATCCCTTTGACCCATCTTGAGATGATAGGAGATGACTCCCCTACCATTAATACCATTCAGTGCTAAGATGATGATTCCATTCTCACCTAACTTAGTGTCCAAAATTCTTCCATCCACAAATCCCTTCCTCTTAATACTTTGACTAGGTTGAATGAATCTACCATGGATATCAACTTGGTCACTCTAGAAAACCCTTTAATTATCAAAATTGGCCAATCACTGAATGC
The DNA here is from genome assembly GCA_037957365.1 of Torreya grandis. Lineage (NCBI taxonomy): Eukaryota > Viridiplantae > Streptophyta > Pinopsida > Cupressales > Taxaceae > Torreya > Torreya grandis. The sequence continues at coordinate 5,222,593 of JARHVA010000239.1, read as the reverse complement.
TAAGTAACTTCGAGACTTCCCCTCTTTCCTCTAAGACCAAAGCATAACATTTACTTGGTCTTATAGTGATATGCCAGGAATTAACCCTACCATTACCACCCACAACATAGTCACTAACTATGATACTAAACCTATCAATAAAAAATTTTGGTGTATAAACCCTCACATAGCCCTTCTTGTCAACTAAGAGCTTCAGTGTCTCCTATTGGTGAATTTCATTCAACCCATTGACTATCCCTAATGGGTTTTGAATGTCATGTCTATCACTAAATCCATAAGAGGACTACACATTTATTTGGACTTTCTTAGCCTCAACCTCACTTGTCCCAAATATAACTTTCCTCTACCAAGCATTAACTAGCTAGTTGATCTTAGAGCCAACCATGAGATGTTATCTCGCATGGATGGATTCTCAAGTTAAAATCAAATCCTAATTACCCTCGAAGATCAAGATAAAACTTCATTTATCACCCCATGAGGGACCTTATGCTATATATTCATGCCTTTTAAACTAAATAATGTTGGTGCAACCTACCAACATGCCATGACTTACATCTTCTGTGACTTTATCCATAACATTATTGAAGACTATGTGGATAACCTTCTTGGGAAATACAAATAGAGTAAGGATCATTTGATCATTCTCAAGATTATCTTTGATCGACTCATCCATTACCATGTCTACCTTGACCCCAAGAAGTACATTTTTGGGGTCTTATCAGGAAAGCTTCTTCGCTTTATTATCTCCCTTCAGAGAATAGAAGTTGATCTAGCTAAAATCAAATCCATCCTTGACATGCTTCCTCTAATCAACCTTAAACAACTTCATATTTTATAGAGGAAGATCCAATCCATGTATCTCTTTATCTCCCAAATTTTAAACTGATGGAAACCCTTCCACCACCTTCTGAAGAAGGATGTGTCTTTCAAGTGGAATAACCACTATCAAAAGGCCTTTGATTCACTCAAAAATTACCTTTTGTCTCCACCTATCCTCACCCCTCCTAAGGATGACCAACCTTATACCTTTATATCTCTGCCACTAACCACTCCCTAGGGGAAATGCTTGCTCATCAAGATGAACAACATAGAGATCAAGTTGTCTACTATATCAATTGCATGCTTGTAGAGTATAAGACTCAGTACAACCATATCAAGAAACTTTACGTATATTTATTCTTCACGGCCACCAAACTTCACCACTACCTTCTTAACCACAAAACCTATGTCATAACCAATACTGACCCACTCAAGTATATACACTCCAAACCATACCAGAACCAATGTATGTCTAAGTGGAACATGCTCTTAGCAAATTTTGATCTTGAGTTCCTTTAGCAAAAGTCAATTAAAGGTCAAGTCATTGCTGACCAATTAGTCGAATCACCACTAGCAGACAACCAAACTCCTCCTCTTGAGTTCCCCGATAAGTCCATCGTGACTCTCTCTTAGGTGGAGTTCACCTATCAAGTCACCATGTTCTTTGATGGATCTAAGTGTCAACATCATGGGGGATCTGGTAGCATCCTCATCCCCTTTGATAGTGAACCTCTTCCTTTGTCTTTCACGCTTGAATTTAAATGTACCAACAATATGGCTGAGTACAAATCCCTAGTGATAGGCCTTCAGACCGCTTTAGCCTTGGGAGTCAAAACAATCAATATATTTGGTGACTCTCAAATTGTGTTCAATCAAATCAATGGATCTTACTAGTGTAAGAATGATGTTTTACAATAATACAAATAATTAGTTGATGAAATCTTAACATTATTTGAACACTACCGCATCCAGTCAACCCCATGATCTACCATTAATTCACTAATACCATGGTTTCTCTTGATTTTCAAATTCCATCTATAACCTCTGAATCCAAAATAATTATCATTATCCATAGACTTACCCAACCTTCCTATGTCAAACCAAATTCTCCCACCATCTTCAATGTGGAGGAAACCTAACCTAACCTTCGGTATTAGTAGACCTTCAACTATCTCAACCTTGCCATTATTCCTTCTATTCTTTCCCAAAATTCTCAAAGAAAATTTATCCATAATACCTCATATTATACCTCATATTATACCATTATAGATGGAATTATTTATAAACATGGCTTTGATGGTCTCCTCTTCTATTGCCTACATAGTCACGAAGCCTCTCACACTATCAAGGAAACACATGATGGTATCTATGGGGGAAACTTTAGTGGCCTCACCATAGCTAAACAAGTCCTTCACCTAATATGTTATTGGCTTACCCTTAACCAAAACTATTGTGATTATGTGAAAAAAGTATGTTAAGTGTCAACAACATGCCAATTTACATCACGTACCTAGCCATAGTCTTCACATTTTTACTAACTTGTGGCCCTTCTCATGGGGTCTAGACCTTATTGGTGAAATTAACCCCCATTCTTCACAACAACACCATTCTATCATCACTACAACCAAATATTTTACCAAATGGGTAGAGACTATTCCTCTAGTCTTGACCAAAGAAAAAAATCATCGACTTTATCAACCATCACATCATCTATCGCTTCAATGTTCCTCATAAAATTGTCACTAACAATGGTAAATATTTTAAGAACAAGCAAGTTTTAGGTCTTTTTAATGAATTTAATATTAAATTAAGTTTCTCCTCACCCTATCACCCTTAAGCGAATGGATAGGCCAAGGCCTCTAACAAAACTCTTAACAACATGCTCACTAAAATGGTCAAAGCATTTGGTCAAGATTGGCATTTGCGCATCTCCTTCACCTTATGGGCATATCACATTGACATTCAGACCCCTATGGGTGATATACCTTTTTTTGTGTTTGGAGTGAAGGTCATCTTACCTCTCAAAGTCCAAATCACATCTCTTCGCATATCTCTACAAGATCTAATTACTAAGGATGGTTATCATCGGCACCATTTAGCCCAGCTTGAGCTACTTGGTGAGCATCATTTATCCACCCCTACCCATTCTCATGTCTATCAAAAGCATGTCAAACTTGCCTATAACAAACACCTTAGAGTGCAAAAATTTAACATTGGAGACCTCATCCTAAAGTAAAATTAATATGTCCTCAATATGGAAAAAATCAAGTGGGGCAAGTTTGATTTCAATTGGATTTGACCTTATATCATAACCCACTTGTATAGATTAGGAGCTTATCGATTGTCCTTTCTTAAAGGTAACCCAAAACTTGATCCCCTCAATACTTTACACCTGCATCCTTTCTTTTATTAAAAAGGATCAAAATCACCTTTTATCTAAATTAAGCTTGTCCCTTGCTTACAAACCACATTCATCTCCCTATTTTAGGGGAAACCAATTAAAACTAAATCATGTGATTTTCTATCACAATTATAGCCTAACCTTGAATAATGGGTACCATGGATCTACCCATGGCATGATTCTCATGGTACTTTTTCCCCCTTTCCAGGATAGATTCCCATGATCGTTGTTTCCTAAACCTCTTTACACCTAATCAACCTTCTTGTGATTTTATTTTTGCCTTAAAAAAGGTGAACCTTTTAAGCCTATATAATCATGTATATGTCAAGCAAAATCAAACAAAACAAAAAAGTAAAATGCCTACCAATAGCACTCAAGAGTCATTCCTAGCAATCGTGCATTGCTTCCTTGAAGGATAGATGTCAAAAACATATTTTAAATTGCTAAATGTAAGATGGACTGATCCCTTGAAGGATAGCTATCAAAAACATTAAAAAAAGCACATAAACTTAGACCACTCCCTTTAAGGATGGATGAGTAAAACTTTTATCAAAACAAGTGATTTCTTCAAATCTTCTCACATTGATCAACTTCCCTAACCCCAAAGAAAAAACAAAAAAAGGAAAAAGACCCATTATCAAGTAAAGGAAAAAACACAATAATTTTGAAAGCAACAATCAGCTCTCATAAGCAAACTAATTTTGAAATCTGGAATCAGCTCTCATAAGAAAACTAATTTTGAAAGCCACAATTAGCTCTTATAAGTAGACTTCCCACATTGATCATTCTACACCTTGTATGACATAAACTTGTTTATATTGACTCTTTAGAAACCTATAGAAGAGGCATGCTGGTCTCAAAATAAGGTTAAACCTTTCATCCATCTCCCCTTTATACACTATAAGCAAGGAATTTTTAGCTTACTTAACATTATGTGAACATGACACATTTTTAACCAATTAATGAATGCTAATATGAAGCATTCTAAGGGCTTATGTTCCTTAAGCCAACCCAACTTTGGTTTTTGTTTTATTCCTTGTCAGAGAAAAAGCATTTCTCCTTCTTCTTATCCTCTCATAACTAGTTGATATTTTCACTAAAGACATTTGTCTCTTGATAATATACTGTGTTCTCACATTTAGTGTTGTTAATTAACTTGTTTCATGTACTTTACCATAAGTAGAATAACAACAACCGTAATCATCACAACATATCAATTTGTGTCATAAGAAAATGCATAACCATAATCATAACCATCATAGGCGTAATAACATCATAGCATCCATGAATAATAAAGCAACCAACCATTTTCCACCACATGTCTAAATCTAAACAATAAAGAATATACTCATTAAAATTTAGCAGGTCATAAATTTAGCATGTCCTAAAGCATAACCATAAATAAAATCCATCACATGCCTAGCTAGATGAGTCTCAATTAGTATCCAATATCAATATAACATGAGCATAATCAATATAAACATCACACCATCCCATAACATCAAATTGTAAACCATGAGCAATGAGAAATAAACAAAGATCATATGTGTGTGTGTGTGTGTGTGTGTGTGTGTGTGTGTGTGTGTGTGTGTGTGTGTGTGTGTGTGTGTGTGTGTGTGTGTGTATTGTGAGTCTAACATCATAATGTATGAAACAAAGATACATGTCTCTCTCTCAAAATGTACATCTCACCACATTGGCTCATAGGCCATAATCAAAATAATATTTAATAGCTTAATATAATATATATGAACTATGTCATAGCTATGCCACTAGGGCACCACTGTCTCTTGGAGCACCACTAGATCTTGGCGCCTCTCCCCTTGTAGTACCTATCTATCCACCTATAGATGTTGCCCATTGACCTGGTGTCACCACACTATCACCATCTACCAAACTTACTCTATACTCACCCCATCAAGGCTCATTAGGATAGTGCCTTTAGCCTTGTAGTACCATAACTCCTTCACTGTGGCTAGGTATCATGTCATGGGGATGGTTTTAGGTGGTCTTGTAGATGCCATAACTCCTCCTCCTCTCTACTGCAAGGAATCCCTCTCCTATGTAACTAAGGCTATTGAAGATATATATTGGTCCCTATCACCTATAAGAGTAGTAACCTGACCCTATAAAGTAGCCACATGATCCTGTAGTGCTATGACCTATGCATGTGCTATGGCTAGCACTATTCCTACTTGTGCATCTAGGTAACCTCCATGTACCTATGCTCTTTGGCCCCATCTCCCATCTGGGTCAACATCCATCGATCTCCTACCACATCACCATAAAAATCCACTACTGCATATAGACCTTAATACCATGCATGGTACCCATCAAGAAAACTTACATTGTCAATCACTAGCCTCATGGGCAACTCCTTGTGATCAATAAATGTCTACACTAGATGTGGTTATGGTAATAAGACCTCAACATCCTCCTACCTATACCTAGTAAATGTGCTTGAAATACCTTGTACTAGGACAAACTACCTCTAAACCTTGTCAAATGGGATGATCTCCACCTCTCTATTCCTTTGATTAAGGATCCACCTATAACTCTACAAGGAGAAATTATATCTCTTATACCCATCCCACTTTGGGATCCCAAAATATGGTCTCTATATAATGTCTCCAATCACCATTGCACATAAATCACCCCTAAACCAATCAACATCATGGGATCTTGCTCCTACACCTAAGGTGGTAACTTCACCTTTCTACCACATAAAAATGATCAAAAAATCTATCTGAGTATGTCCTACCCATGGCAGCCCCACTATCCTCAACACTTAGATGTGCTCATAAGCTTAGAATTGATGAATCAAATTGACACTGATGTCATATCTCCTATGGGCCCTGAAACCACATAGCTCCCTGTATATGTATACCAAAAGCATAGGTACCCATCCAAATATTATCTAGCCTAGTAGCATCTCAACCAATACCCCTAGTAGAAAGTATGGGAATATCCCACTTCTTAGATTGAGAAGGGTAAAGCACAAAATTACCATCATCATCATGGTCATAAGTCTCCTCTCTCCCATTACCCTCTAATATAGTGTACTATATCTAAACCCCCTAGAATGCCATATAATATGATCACCATCATCTATATACATTAGATCCAACAAATCATCTTGCTCCTCTTGCTTTATATAGTAAATTGGATCACACCATAGGGGCAATCATGTAATCATGTGCATGTCCTCTAGCAAGATAGTCATCTCACCAGTCAGTAGGAGGAAAGTGTTTATGGCCAGATCCCATCTCTCAATGAGAGCCATGATCATCAATGCATCACATGACATGTGTTTGTAGTGTCAAATCACTCCCAAATTGACCTCCTCCATGTGAGCCCAATCAGTTGAAGTCATCCCCTGGTGAACCTATGTGAAGATGCATGACACTTGATCACATATCTACATCTACTCTCATGCCTGTAAGCAATCAGTAACAATAATATTAATCACACATACTATTGTTTCTTATAAACTAAGTGCCTTCACCCTACCTAACCTTACCCATTTGACCATTTATTCAACTCCTACCTACCAAACCTAACATTTGAACCCACCAAATCTACCACTTAACCTATAGGTCAACCTATACCAAACAATTAACACTTATTATGACTTAAAACACTTTAAACATTTTAAAAAGCCTATTTTACATTAGGTGACCATCGATAGTCATTATGACCACCAATGTTTAGGTAAGGGATTTACCTTTAATTATCGATCATCGATGGTCAAGGTGATCATCGATGGCCACTGAGTGTGACCACAGTGAAAAATTCCCAAAACCCTAGCCCACCTAAAAACAAACTATCATTTTTCTACCAAATCCTACCAATCCTACCCACAAACTACCCCTAACTATCCTACCTTCCCAAATTTAGACATTACTTACCCAATTTTACTAAATCCCAATAAAGCCTACCTATGACACACCTAAGCAAAACCCACATTTATCCCTAGCAATCAAGCAGATAATTACAAAACTATTTACAATGTCAATTACAAAACCACCCTATCAATTTAAGGATGCCCCCTACTTCATTCCTCAACCATCATCGAGGAATAATCTTGGGACCCCTACCTGACCATATTTGCATCCATGCTACATCTTAGCTCAGTCACTCTTGGTCAACCTCATCCACCTCAACAACCTCTCCCACTAATAAGCACTCATTGTCCATACATTTTTCCCAAGTATGACAAATGGCTAGAGCTCCAAGTTAAAATAGGTGAAATGAGACAAATGACTCTCTTTTTAATTTTTGACCATGGTGTTTTTCATGTTTGACCCTGACCATCGATAGTCAGCTTGACCACCGACAGTCACCTTTAGACCCCCTAACCATCGATGGTCAGGTTATGGACACATTTTTCCTTTTTTCCTCAAATATTAAAAAATTTAGCACACCTTAGGAAGCACCTACCTATGAAGACTACCTTCTCTTCCCACCCTAACCACCTCATCATCTCGTCATTGGTCCATTTCAACCCAACTAAAATGCATTTTAAGATGATTTTTTCTTGGTCCTTTGACTATAATGACAAAAATTTCCATATTGACCACTTTTTAAACTTGCACCACTTTACACTTACTAGACCTACTTGTGTCTTCTTGGGAGTACTTCTTACCTTGAATACCCATGACATCACCTGACCAATTTATGATTTCATTGGGAGTAATTCCTTCTTTGGATACCCACAAAACCATAGACATTACCTAGGAGACTTGCATTTATGAGTGTACCAAGCCACCATGCCTAAAAGTGATCACATGATCCACTTGTCACTTTTCCTTCTAGCACTGACCTTTATTTTTAGTAGCTATGGCAACCTAGTCTATGCACAATCTTGGTTATCACACTTTGTGTACATATTTTCACTTTAATTCCCAACCTATCACCCAACTTCATGATGTCTACCTTCATCATCACCTTCATTGTCATGTCCCCTTTTTAGAGGACATTGACAGACTTCATGATTAGCCTATTATGCGACCTTCATAGGCTAATAGGATGGATAGGGGGTCATAATGGAGCTTGGCTTGACTTTGATTCACAGGATTTTCTACATTTGGTTTTCATTCGGGCTCTTTCGGACACATTTGGCCTGAGCTCCTACTTTTTAGGGATATTTGATATGCAGCAGAGCGCCTTTATTTTGGTATGGTCATGTGCGGAATCACTCCCTGATTCACCAGCTTCGATCGGTTTGAGGATTCGACGTATGTTGAGGGAGATATTAATATTTGATTGATTTAATCAAATATTAATTATTTGGTCTAATTTTAAATTAGATATTAATTAATTTATTAATTAATTATTTGGTCTAATTTTAAATTAGATATTGATTGATTATTAATTATTAATTAATTGGTCTAATTTTAAGACCCAAGTTCTAATTTAAGAAGCCCAAGTTCTAATTTGAGGAATTCTAATTTTAGAACCCCAAGTTCTAATTTGAGGAAATCTAATTTTAGCAAGCACACCTTTGGAAGGGTATAAGAGTTTCTCATGGGAGAGAGTTGGAAGTATGCATAGATTATTGATTATTGAAATTGGAGAAATTCCTTTGTGAAGACTGAGCCAAGGGTTCCAGGATTCCATCTGCAGTGGAGAACGTCAACTCTTCATTGTGTGCGATTCAGAGGTTGTGAAAGATCAGCCAATCTATTGCCAAATTGAGAGATAGCTTCACCCAGAAGTTATCACAGAGGTACAGATTTGAGAGATAGCTTCATCCAGAAGTTATCACAGAACTTCAAGGTTGAGAGATAACTTCATACAGAAGTTTATCACAGTATTCCAGGTATTTCTTGATTTAGTTTATGTTTGTTTTAATAAATCATACAGAGAGAGATCTGATGTATTAGACACCATAGATTTCCAGATCAGGGATCAAACAGATAGGTTATGCTAAATTGGCATTCGTATGAAGTCCGTACAGGTCCGTATAGATCCACGCAGGTACTGACCTCAGCAGGCAGAGAGCTTCCAGTAACCGACATCGGTCAACTTAGGACCGACGCCGACAGAAATCCGACCGACAGTGACCGATGCCGACAGAAATCCGACCGACAGTGACCGACGACGGCGAGATATCGACCGACGACGGCGTCTGTGTGACGACACAGAAAAACCGAGACTTCCAGAATTGCAAGTTTATTCCCAGTTTGCATGAATTCAAGGTTTTAAGACCGTATCTGTAATATTCTTTGATTTGCACAAGAGAGGACTGTATTTGTACTCATCTGAACTAGTGATAAGATCTTTGATCTGCTATTGTAAGATTTACTATGGTTATTGTTTATCTGTAATCTGAATTTATTTTGTAAAAATTGGATCTTTGATCAGAGCTTTAGAGTTTATATATTCCCAATTGGTTGGGGATATCACAGTGGTATCAGAGCATTTGTGTAGATAAGAGAGCCCCTAAGTAAGGGACATCACATTCATCCACCTTATCAAACTTGTACTTGATATTTTTTACCCCATCAGCTCCCAATTTGAGGGGGAGCACCTCTTTCCATACTTAGGGAAACTTGACCTTTGACCAACAATCTATCTTTGTTTTATAGCTTATTGATTCAAAGCTACATAATAAAAAGGACCAAATGTAGACACTAGAAATCTACACACTATAATTATGAATGTTGAAACACCTTGGACCACTTTAGGACCCCCTTTGGATTAATTTGGCCCTTTGACCCCTAACCAAGCCTAACCATGGTCAGTTTGGCCAACTGACTAAGCCCACCCTTTAATCACCTTTTTAACTTAGTCCTTAATCATCGATGGTCAGGATGACCACTGACAGTCACCCGGATCATAGATGGTTAGGGTTCACCATCCTAAGCACTTACATGTAAAACACTCCACATTGACTTTCTAAAATTAATTTATCTAAATTCATGTGTGATATATTACATGTATGAGTTATAATTAGAAGGCCCAATTAACATCTTATTACACCTTTCCTTCCTTGCCTATAAGAAAAGAGGATTAGGAAGTGAAAATGGGCTAATCTACAACTATCAAGAGATTTTACATCTAAAGCTTTTTTTTCAGGTGTTCTTCTAACAATCTAGTGATCCAACCATCATGATAGAGAGACAACTTTCCATTACCTCTCAATCAATAGCCAAGTACCATTATTCTACTCAAATCATGCCAAACTCTATCAATAAGCCAACCACCTCAACCAATCATCTAATCAATCTTATGCAAGCTAAGTATTTGTTTCCAGTATTCAATTACTTTATTTGTATTTTTTAATCATCCCATCACAAGACAACCTCTCTAAATTACCTTCTAGAATCTCATCAATTAGTCTATTTATTATACCAAGCCTACACACAGTAACTACTAATGATTGTCTCAACCACCAATGGACTGTCCAACCGTCAATGGTCACTTTGAGCATGGAGGGTCACCTTAATCACTGAAGGTCAAATCAACTGTTGATGGTCATTATGATATAAAATAAAAAGTTATTTTCACCCTCTTACCCCCAACTAAATCTAATTTTTTGTGTCCTTACCTATTCACAAAACCCTATCCTATTTTTTGAAGCACACTTGGTCTATTTTGCATTAGTATTGACTTGTTTATTGTTATATTAGTAATTTCTAGCCTATTCATTTGTCAAACATTTCTTGTGTTCAATTTCAGTAGCTTTTGATTATTGATGCAAGTACTTTATCATGTTTTTTATAAACTTAATTGTTTAAAACTGTGGATTGACAGCCCCCGAGGAAGATCTTGCTTCTAGGATATAGCTAATGCTAGGTAATCGACCTGGATATCTATCTAACCAACCATTTACTTTAGTGTTGTATTATTTACAGGTCATCCTCCCAAGCCAAATAGGAGCTCTTCACAATCATCTAATTCAATGTGTGTACAACCAAACATATTTTTCAACCATACCCACATTTAGTTTCTTCTTCTTCCTTTCTCAAAATATAAATCTAAATTCATTGAAACACTTTGATCTTAACTATGAATAATTTTTTTAATTTGACAATCAAATAAATATCAAGGAAAATATAATGATGATGGGTTAACAAAAAATGAAGGTTATATTGTGAATATATTTTCTCCCAAATGCAAATTTTATAATTATGGTAACATTATTACTCATTTTCTTGGTTCCATATATTTTGTCAAATTATTCATTATGTTCTTTATGCCCCATGGATATCATACATTAAATTTTAAGTTTTGTGATATGATATAGTATGATGATAATTAAAATTGGTTCTATTTATTTTTCCATTACAGTACTAGTTTTGAAAGTAAGCTTTTCTAAATGTCTATACTTAGCAAATTAACCACTATGATGGTTTTTCCTTAACTTGGAAACAATTTATAGTAACGATATTTTTTTTAGTTTCAGGTCTTGGTCTAGGTGTTATGCATGGGAATCAAAGAATTCAATTCATGATTTATAGTGAATCTTTCACTTGAGAAAATATGATTGAACTATGTTTGGATTTTTAAGTGAAATTTATCATGAGGTATTTTTATTTTGCACCAATATTTACACTAAATGATGGCACAATAGTTTTAAGATACACTACTCCCCTTTTGTCCCAATTATGTTGATATGGTACTTTGTATTTTTTACCTTGATTTGTATGGCCTATTTCAAAATGCAAGATTTATTTCTCTTTGTATGAGTAGAAACCTATAAACACAAAATGGACTTTTAATATCTTAATATGTTTGATAATGAACTCATAATCAAATCCAATTAGAATCACATTATTTTTAAGGTCTAGATGTGCTATTTAATTTTCTAGTTACATTATGTATCTTACTATGATAATGGGATATGTATATTTATATTTTAATTTTATAAAATATTAAAATTAAAAATTGATTTATATCACATGATAATACATTAGTTTCAATCAATGCCATGTTGGCATAATGAGCTTTGTACATCTACACAAAAAATATCTTTGAGGGGGTACCACTGTACCTTATCCTAGTTGTGAACAATGTTGATCTAATTATCTGAGTTCAATGCCATGTTGCCTATAATAGGACAATGCATTAAATTATTGTCTTACCTTATGTGTTTAAGTAGTTTAGTTAATTATGTGATATTGAGTTTGTAGCATATTTATTTTACATTTTGTAATCCCTTTGAAATAATATTTTGTATTGTTAATGAACAATGATATACCATTATCCAGACTGATGGTTCATTGGTTATTTTCCTTTATGTAGCAAGATGGATTGTTTTAGCGTTTATGTGAAGGGTATCCCTCATTTTTAATATAATATTTAGTATTGATAATGAACAATATTATACCATTATACATGCTATTGGTTAAATGATGGTTCATTGGTTCCTTTCCTTTATGTAGAAAGAAGATAATAGTAGACCATTATATAGAATGTAAAGGGTATTATACAGATAATCAAGATGTAGGGCATTATACAAATAGTAATAAAGGGTATTAGACAAGCAATGAATATATATACATACTCCTTTTTGAAAGAATGTAAATAATTGATCTGTGTATGCCATTATAAAGAATGTAAAGGTTATGAATTTTCCCTTACCTCCAAGAAAGTGGATAAATGTCCTTTCATCTTTGATGTGTGTTTATATAAACTTAAAATGTGACTGTATATCAAGAGGAAATTTTAAAATGAAGAAATTTGTATAATTCCCTACATCTTGCTTGTCTATATAATACCCTTTACATTATGCATAATGGTGTAAATTTGTCCATCTTTCTACATAAATGAAAGGAACCAATGAACCATCAGTTTATATAATGGTCTATTTTTATCCATCTTATTATAGTTTGTATAATGCCCTACATCTTGCTTATTTGTATAATCACATTTACATTATGTATAATGGTATAGTGTTGTCTGTCTTGCTACATAATGGTCTGTTGTTGTCAATATGATTAAATGAAAGCAACCAATGAACCTCCATCTCATCATATTATAATTTTTGTGTTTTTTCAATAGTAGACATAAATAAACTTAAAAGTAAAGGAACCAATGAACCTATCAAGAGGAAATTGATTGAAATTTTGAGTGTAGATTGTGATTCCAAAAATTAGACTTTATGTACATCCATTCACATGACTAGATGTCTATTTATTATTTTTAGTTTCATATACTTACTAAATCTCCATGGTTTTATTTATATGAAGTTTTTAAGATGCCAAATCCCATTCCCCCAAGTAATTTTGTGGATCAATCAGAAAGTATTGAATAGATGAAAGCAAAGGTGGATGAGGACCTTAGAGAATGTGAAGTAAGTCATTTGAAGAGTAGGTTGGATGTATGGGACTAATGGGAAAAGGTTAGAAAATATGGGGAGGAAAATATTTAAGGAATGAATTCAACCATATCTTATCTGATAAATGATAATAAGGAGCTAAATATTTGTATTTAACGTGTAAGGAAATAAAAAATTATAGGCTCAGATGTGGATCAAGGATCAAAATGTATCATTGAGATTATACGTACGAAATTGTTTCAAGCACTAGGGATATTGATTTAGAAGCATAACATTATAAGAATGTAAGACAAAATAAAATTTATGAGTAAGAGATCAGAGTGTGGACAAACTTTATAGTAAATTGCATGACTTTCCCAATAATAATTCCCACCACATCCATGCTTCCTAACTCCAATGGCTAATAATGATTATAATTAATGTATCCCTTTACTATGGTTCATTTCATTGTTTTTATTGACTTTATATATATATATATATATATATATATATATATATATATATATATATATATATATATAATTTCACTCTAGTTTGTGAAATTTTCAAAAGATGAATATGTATATATGTATATATATATGTGTGTGTGTGTGTGTGTGTGTGTGTGTGTGTGTGTGTGTGTGTGTGTGTGTGTGTATATGTATGTATATATATATATATATATATATATATATATATATATATATATATGTATGTATATATATATGTATATATATACATATATATATATATATATATATATATATATATATATATATATATGTATGCCTATGTGTGTGTGTGTGTGTGTGTGTGTGTGTGTGTGTGTGTGTGTGTGTGTGTGTGTGTGTGTGTGTGTGTGTGTGTATGTATATATATATATATATATATATATATATATATATATATGTATATGTATATATATGTATATATATGTATATATATGTATATATATATATACACAAAAATATGAAATTTGCAAAATTTCATAACACCTTGTATGTTGAATTGGTTAACTAAAATTATTTTCTTAATGTTACTTCCCATCACTCAAATATAAAGACTTAGAGAAGATATATAAATTTTTTTAACAAAGCATGATTTTTAGATATTGAAAACATTATTTGTCTAAATATCCAAGTCAGAAATACTTTCAAAGAATAACATAACGATGAAATCAATTGTGAATCTTTATAATCATTTATATTTCCATCATTTTTTATGTTTTTTCACATGTTTAAAATTGAAGTTTACAAGGATTCTATTATGAATAAATAACATTATTATATTTCATACCCATGATAAATGTTTACAAACATGAATTTATAAAAATATTAATGCCAAAAATATTTCCTATATAACAGGGTAGGCATTATCTTATCCCGATGCAAAGGTTATGCAACCTCAGAGATAAGCATATTATAAATGAACTATAGAAAGTTCAAATAAACAAACTTATTTAATAATCCTAACTACCATGAGTAATAAAACACTACTCAATTATATTTATTTTAAATAGTGAGTTAATCACCCCTTAGGCTAAACATAATATTACCCCCTTAATTTAACACTATCTCAAGTAAACAAGAGAGAGATTCTCTAAATGCCTTGATTTTTTTCCATGTAAGTGCTTTAGTGAAAACATTTGCACATTGTTGATCTATTGGTTAATACTATAGTTAGATGTTATTGTTTTAAACACGTTCATGAATGAAATAAACTTGCACCTAAATGTGTTTAATGTGTTCATGAAATAATGGTTTGTGAACAAGCTTCACTACTCTTTCATTGTCTATATTAAGAATTTTTGGATGATTTTATGGTAATCCAAATCCTTCAAGTATACATCTAAGTTAAATCACTTCATGGATAGCTCCCCCTGTAGTGTGATATTCTAACTATATAAAGGATCTTGAAACACAATTTTGCTTCTTTCTCCCCATGATATTGGTCCAGATCTAAAAAATAATACAAATATTGAAGTATATTTCCTATCATCGATGTTCCCTGCATGATATGAATCTAAATATCTTGTTAATAATAAATTATCATTATGTTTGTACTATAGGCCAAAATCCATGGTTCCTCTAATGTATCTTAATACCCAATTTGCTACTTTTTAGTGAGAGACTTTGGGATCTTGCATGAACCTATATAGATAACTGACAACATAAATAATGTTTGGCTTAGTATAAGTTAGGTAAACAAGACTCCCTATCAACTGTTAATATAGAGTTGCATTTACTTGTGGTGATGGATCTGCTTGAGATAGATAAAGTTTTATCTCCATAGGTGTGTAAATTGGTTTTATATCCATCATATGAAACTTCTTGAGTGTTGTCTTGGCATATTTGTGATGAGATATAAATATGTGATTTTATCTCTACCAAAATTTTAAATCAAGACAATAATCTAGAATCCTGAGATCTATCATGTCAAATGATTGATTTAAATGTTTCTTTGTTAACTCAATCATCTTCACTAAACTACCAATGGTGACTAGATTATCGACATATACAACCATGATAACCATCTCCCCCATGTTGTTTGAGGTATAAATTAAAATCCTATAGACTTATTTTGAATCCATGATTTAAGAGATGCTCATTAATTTTGATGTACCATGCCCTATGTTGACCCCTAAAATCTGAATAAGTATTATTCCATTATTGGCACATGGCACAGAGGGACCATTATCCATTTTGATGCAAGTACTAGCACAACACTGAAGAACCATGGTGTGAGAGGACTATGGCACATAGTTGATAGGCATAAAAGTGTTGTGGTGTAGAAGTTGATGGGTGCAAAAAAATAATGGTGTAGGATACCTAGCACAAGAGGACCCATTCGAGAGAGAATGTGTCATGAGGACTCAGAACAAAAGCTAGAGACTAGGGGAGCACATGGGAAGTAGAGCATGAGGGATGTGGGAGCATTTAAAATAACAACTCAATTATGACACTTTAAGCCCACTGATTAGAAGTTTTGTACCAACCCATGAGGAATGGAACACTTGGCTACTAAAATGTAGCATAGAATAAGAATCTAGGGGTACAGAGACCTGAGTCTATATGATCAACTAATTGTAAGAGCTATGAATCTTAATTTGTTGAGATTCCATGTGCCATTTTTACATGGTAATTATAATTATGATGTTTTCTTATGGAAAAATAAGTATAAAAACCCCTATTATAATCATTTGCATGATGGTCCTTCGGGTAATAGAGATAGAAACTTTGTCTTATAATTTGGTAAGAAATTAATGAGAATTAAGTGTTTTTCATATTGTGTCATGGATGATGAAATATTCTAAGTTTTGAATGATTAATGTGTTTTACTTCTAAGTCATGGGTATCTTTTTCTTTTATCACTAGTCAAGTAATGGTAATCTTAGTTATATTGGTAGTTATATCAAGGACAATAATGATAATAGTAGTATATATATGGCGTTGAATAATATTTTAAAACTTGTGATTATGAAAGATGAATAAACACACATTGTGCTTTAAATCCTTTACAAATCAGTCTTTCACTGCATTCTTTGGGTGGGCGCATGAGACTTACCTCTCACGTGAAAGGGCCAATGCGCTAGCTTGTTGGGGGAAAGATTTAATGCTAGCTTGTTCATTCCATTACCATAATTTGAATTAATTAGAGCATAATCATGGGAAACATTTTATTTCATTATGGTAGAGAATATTGAAAAATGGGTTACTAGTGTTGAAGATAAATTTACGGTTCCATATCTTGAACTAGGAGCTTCTGCATGATAATGGGTAAAGCATAATATCTACATCTCCTTATATGAGACTTTACTTTTTGAGGTCTCAGTTCTCTTGAATTCTTGGATCTTGGCATATGCTCAAGGATGATCTTGAAATCTTGGATAAAGGTAGCCTTAGACACTTAAATGGTAGAGGAGTTTAGCATGACTTGAAGTTCCCTCGATGTGAGTGTAGCTTAGTCTGGGATGGATTAAGAGCTTAGTGTGGGGTGATATTAAGTCCTAAAATTTGAATAAGTATTATTCCATTTGTTTTGCATGGCATGGAGGGACCATTTTATATTTTGATGCAGGTATTGACATGACACAAAAGGACCATGGTACAGGAGGACCATGGTGCATAGCTGATAGGCACATAAGTGTTGTGCCACAAAAGTTGATGGGTGTGGAAGGATAATAGCATAGGAGATCCAGCATGAGAGGACTCAATCAAGAGATAACATGTCAAAAGGAACTCAAGAACATAGGACTTGAAATAGAATCAAAAGACTAGGGGAGTACAAGGGAAGTAGAGTGTGAGGGATGTGGGAGCAGTTAGAAGAGTAACTCAAGTAGGACACTTTGACCCCATTGATTAGAAGTTTTTTACAAGCCCATGAGGAATGGAACACTTAGACACTATAATGTAACATAGAATGAGTATTTAGGGGTGCAGAGACCCAATTATATAGAAACAACTAATTATAAGAGCCATGACTCTCAGTTTGTTGAGAGTCCATGTGCCATTTGTTCATGGAAATTATAATTATGACACTTGGTCAGGGCAAAAAAAGTATAAAAAACCCTATTTTAATCATTTTCATGATGGTCTTTTAGGGAATAGAGATAAAAACATTGTCTTGTAATTTAGAAGTGATTAATGAGAATTCAGTGTTTGCCATATTGTGTCATGAATGATGAAAATTTCTAAGTGTTGAATGATGAATGTGTTTTATTTCCAAGTCATGGGTATCTTTTTATTTTATCACTAGTTACGTAATGGTAATTTTAGCTATATTGGTAGTCATATTAGGGACAATAAGGATGATAATAGTATATATATATGGTGTTGAATGACCTTTTAAAACTTGTGATTACAAAAGATGAAGAAACACATGTTGTGCTTCAAAGCCTTTAGGAATCGGTCTTTCGCTGCATGCTTTAGGTGAGTGCATGAGACTTACCTCTCACAAGGGTTAATGTGCTATATTTTTGGGGCAAATATTAATTGTCGAATATTAAATAACTAAAATAACCCAACACCCTAGGAGCTTGTTTAAGACAATACAATGATTTGACAAGTCTACAAACTTTATCTTCTTTTCCAGGTTTGAAAAAACCTTCTAGTTGAGTCATGTAGACTTTTTCCGATAAGTATCCATTAAAGAAGGAACTTTTGATGTCCATTTGATGGAATTTATATCCAAATGTGTAGTTAGATCAAAAATCATTTTGATAGTTTTGATCTTTACTATAGGATAAAATGTCTCCTCATAGTCAATGTCATGTTTCTAAGCACATCCCCTTATAACTAGTCTTGCCTTGTGCTTGTTAATACTTATATTTACTTTGTATTTTATCTTATAAATCCATTTACATCTGATTGGATTCTTCCCTGTGAAAGGTCTACAAGTTACAATGTTTTATTCTTCATTAGTGAATTATATTCTGCATTCATGCCATCTTATCAAGGTTTTAATTATAGGGCTTCATGAACTGAAGAGGGCTCAACAAATTCAAGAACTTACTCATTAAATTCAAATTGACTTCTCCTCAAGCCATACTATGAGTCCTTGGTATAGTGGTGGATGTATCTAGAATATCATTTAATTCAGCATCTCTTATTATACTTGTATACCATTTAGGCATACATTGAGTGGTTCTAGTGGGTGGTGGAGATGTACCATTATTCCCATCATCACTATCATCTTCTACATTTTATATGGGACTGATTATTTTACTATATCAAATTGTAGAAGGAGCTTATACTTATTTATTCTCAAAGAACTCAACATCCTTGCTAGTGTAGACTTGTCTAGTTTCTGGATCCATGAGTCTATAGGAAATTGCTTCTTTATTATACCCTAATAACACATACTTTTTGGATTTCATATCAATTTTATTCCATTCCACTTTGGGAATGTGCACACTTACTTGGCATATAAAAATTTGAATATTTGCTATAGATGGATTATTCCCTAACCGGGATTCATGTGAAGTTATTCCATTAAGTTATGAAGTGGGAACCTTATTTAGTAGATATACAATAGTTTTGACTGCTTCTAACCAAAATTCCTTTGTCAAGCCTGAATCATGTACCATACATCATAGCATTTCCTTAATACTATGATTCCTCTATACAATAACTATATTTTTTGTGGTGTATACAAAGGTGTAATTTGATGATGAATGTCATTTTATTTAAAAAACTATTTAAACTCATTACTGGTGAATTCCCCCCCCCCCATAATCTGAGCAGAGGGTCTTAATTTTTTGAATAGATTCTATTTCAACAACTACTTTGAATTTCGTGAAAGTTTCAAAGGCTTGACTCTTTTTTTTCACATAGTAGACACATTTTATATAATAATCATCAACTAAGAGCATGAAGTACTTAAACCCAACATGACTAGGTGCTATCAGTCTGTACATATTGATATGCACTAGATAAATTTTTCCATGGCCCCAATAAGTACTTTTCTAAAATGGAGCTCTATGTTGTTTACGTGCTAGGCAATCTTGACATTTGTTTGTACCCTTTTTAAGAGGTGGAAATTCTCTTACCATGTTTTAGTGGTGGAGTGTGTTGATATATTGAAAACTAATGTGGAAAAATATCATATGCCATAATTGTGTCGAGTTTGTGTCTTTTACTATGAGTGTTTGATTATTTATGTGAATGAAATAAAGCTAAAACATACGGTTCACATTGGATGCTTATGGAACACATTTTAAATTTATTTATTTATCTCTAATCAAACACATTTTATTTCCATCTTTATAATCAAATTCAATCTTTAGATTGTGGTCCAAGAGTTGACTAATTGATAACAATTTTTTGGTTAAACTAGGTACATAGAGAACATCTATGATTTAATAGTTTTGTATGCCTAAGGGTAAGGCAATTTTACCAATGCCTTACACACTGTATGAGGTATCATCACCCAAAAAAATGTAATTTTTTTGGGTGTGTCCTTCAAAGTGAAAAACCAATCTTTCCTACCTATCATGTGTTGGGTTGCACTCAAAATAACATACTAGATGTCACTTTGTGATGTGGATTCTTTATTAAAATTGGTAGAATACATGAAGTCTTTATCTTCATCATGTTTTTCTTGTTTATTAATTTTACCTTTTTTATTTTATTTTTTCTTCCAAATGCCTTTTTCTTTTCCCTATGGTTTATTTTGAGATGAAGGGGATGATTGTTGGTTAGTGGGATTTTAGCCATTAGAAGATCCCTTTTGGAATGTATTATACCAATAATATTTTAACTCATGTCCCTTATGACCACAAATGAGACATTATTTTTTTTATTTATCCCCTTATTTATTCTACCAAGGACTATGTTTTAATGATGGCTTTGAAGACTTGATGGGTTTCTTTCCTTTTTATGAAGTGAGAACATATTCTTCTCCTTCTTTTTAAGTAATGGAAGACTCTTCTTGTTGCAACATATTTACAAGTTTTTCAAAACTTGGTTTTTGTTCTATGATAGTCAAAGTGGTCACAAAAATCCTATATGAGGGTAAAGATCTCAAGGATGGGTATAAGAGAGTCATTTTAGATTGTTTCACCCAAGGATTGTACTGATGCCCTTAGTTTTACAACATGTCTAAGAAAGGCCTCAACCTTTTCATCTAATCTCAATTTCAGAGAGTGAATTTGAATTTGTAGGTGTAAAATATTACTCTCATTTTTAGCCTCATATATTATTTGTAGCTTTTCCCAAGCTTCCTTTACATTTTTGTTTTCACGATGTGTGATTGTACTTCATCTAATACCCTAAACATTATGATAAATTTTTCCTTATAATTAGCTTTGTCATATGTACGTTGCTAGTAAATGTCTATTTCATGTTGGGTTTACGTTCCATCTACAAAATTATAAATTTCCTTAATTTCCAATTGAGTTATGACCTTTATCTTCCAAGTAGAGTAATTTTTGCCTTTGAATAACTACAAATCTGATAAAAAGAATTTTAGAACCTGTCCAGCCATTATTAAGATTGTGGGTGATGGATTGGTTCCTTATCACTTGAAGTATATAAGTATACTTTTATATATACCATCAAACTTATATACAAGACCTTTATATATGCATGCCTGATCTAAAACTTTAAATATTTGGTTGAAAGATAATTTAGAAATAAGAACAACACAATTCAAATAATGCTATCTCTAAAAATAGATGTTTTATTGATCAAAATTGTGGACCCAAACATATGCCTATCTCTGAGAAGAGATGTCTAATTTCTATTTCAAGTTACATCTTCATTTATACATGTTTTGAAGGTGTCGGGAGGATGTGGAAGGTCACAAATCTTGAGGGAGATGAATTAGTTCGACTTCCATGATTTACAATAATATAGAATTCAAGGAATTACTATTTTTAGAAACTTACTATTTTTAGACTGCACTACTAAAATTGAAATTTAGGACACTTACATTAGGTTTTATGGATTCAAAATTCATTGATCAAAGCTCATGCCATCTCATGACATTAACCTCATTATTATCTTTCCAATGGTTTAAACGTCAGGTCAATTGGAGCTACAGTGCAAAAGTTATGGCTCCTGAAAGTTCCATCATCAATTGGGGTGGACCCATCACCCGAATTGTCATCTAAATTGTTGCCCGGATCATTCATCCCTCCTTGAGAATAAATGGTCCCCATTGCATCAATATTTTTTATCAAGTGTGGTAGTTTTACTTTGATTTGATTCCACCCCTCTCCATTCTTCAGGTAACGGATAGACTTCAGATTTGATATCTGATGCATACTTGGAAGGGACTGTGATTTATGGAACTGTGTAGGGTGTGATTATTCACCATTTCTATCTGACCATAAATTTGTGGATGGAAGGACATGAAATTTTTTAGCTCAGTATCTATTTGCTTATGTTGTTTTATTTGTGCATTCAAGGCTGTAACATCAACCCTTTTGGATTCTTGCGGCTTGACCACCATGAGAACAAATTTCTTGGCACTAATCAGAGAGATAGATGTAGAAGGTGGTACCTTTGGTACCCTGTAGTGTCATGTTCTAAGAGTGAGATTAATCCTTTGAGTTCTTGATTCATAAATGCCATGTTGATCATACATGAATGGTTGACCAAAGAGTACATCACAAACATCTAGATTGACCACATCACATAAGACTTCATCTTGGAAGGGTTTTATTCCATATGAGAGAATACATTAGTGGGTGACATGGAGGTTTCTCCCTGGACTCAACCATCTAATAATGTATGGATTTAGGTGAGGCTTCATGGATAGATTTAGGCTTTTCACAACATTAGCAGAGATCAAATTCTTTTGACTTCCACTATCAAGAATGAAATGCAGAGGCTTACCTTTCACCCATAACTTAGAGTGAAACAACATTTCCTTGTCATCTAGCCTCTCCTCATGGGTATATGATGAAGCAAAAATGGCTTCAGCCTTAACATCTATAACTTTTTCTTCAACCTCTTCAACTGCAGGGTTTGTATGAGGCAAAGCAGTAGATGTTGAGGATTGTAACTCAGAAAGCAGGGACTTGATGGCTCAACATTCTTCTTTAGAGTGAGTTCTATATTTGTGATAATCACACCATTTCCCAACCTTTCCTTCCTTTTTCTTCCAATTTTGGCCTTATTTTTGACCTTCTTTGTCACTTCTCCATTTTGAAAGTTGACTCTTCATATTCATTCTTCCACACTTCTGCTCAATCTTCACTGCGAACTTGTATGCCTCACCAAGGGTTTCCAAATTGAAGAGTTCCATTTCTCCCCATATGTACCATTTTAGTCTACCATGATATTTGAGAACCTTGTGTTTCTCACTTTCTTGGATGCCCAATCTTGCAAATAGAAAATGAAAAATATTAGTGTAATCCTGAACAGATTGTTCCTTACCTTGGCAAAGTTGTTGCCACTCTATATACAGATCATCATATGCTCCAATGGGGTAGTATTCTTCCTTCACAAATTTTATGAAATCATCCCAAGTAGGTTCTATCTCAAGGCCAATATCATCTACATTGAATCTCTTTTTGTACACTTCCCACCAATTTTTGATAGGCAATGATGCTTTCAGAAGAGCAAAAGTAATCTTCTCTTAATCAGTGAATTTATTTATAGAAAAATAAGATGATAATTGATCCAACCAATTTTCTATTGCATCATCATTGATTTTGCCTTCAAATTTAGGGATATCAAAATTCACCTGAACCTTGAAGGGTGTTAGGGCACTAAAAGGATGTGTGGGTGCAGATGAGGAGCCAAAATTTCCCATCAAGATTTGTTGGAGAATTTGAGTGAATTATTGTAGCATCTGCACTTGCTATTATTGGAGGGATTCATTCACCATTTCATTGAAAGGATCAGATGTCTCGGTGTTGTCTGTGATTTGAATTCATTTGGAGTGAATAGGTGGATAGTCTGCTAGTTCAATTTTCCACCCAAGCTTCCTATAATCTGACCTCATTCTTGGGATCATACTCTAAAGACCAGCCACTCTGATACCACTAATCCAAAACTTGAAAGCTTTGGTTGAAATATAATTCAAAATTAAGAACAACAAAATTGAAATAATGTTATCTCTGAAAAGAGATGTTTTATTGATCAAAATTGTGGACCCAAACATATGCCTATCTCTGAGAAGAGATGTTTGATTTCTATTTCAGGTTACATCTTCATTTATACATGTTTTTAAGGTTTTGGGAGGATGTTTAAGGTCACCAATATAGAGTGATATTAATTGGTTTGACTTCCATGATTTACAACAATACAAAATTTGAGGAATTACTATTTTTAGAAACTTACTATTTTTAGACTGCACTACTAAAATTGTAATTTGGGACACTTCCATTGGGTTTTATGGGTTAAAACTTCATCTATCAGATCTCAATTCCATCTCACGATGTTCCACTCATTATTATCTTTCCAACGGTTCAAACGGCAAGTCAATTGGAGCTATGGTGCAAAAGTTATGGCTCTCAGAAGTTCCATCATCAATTGGGGTGGACCCATCACCCGAATTGTCATCTGAATTGTTACCCAGATCAGTGCCCTTCCTATATACTTGTTGGTACTAGAATAATCTCACCTCTTATTTATATCTATTGGTACATGAAATAGGTGTTAATACACATTAAAGAGTTTGGTACATGGTACTTAAATAGTATTGAAAAGGGTTCATCCAATCATTGTCATCTGCTTATATATAATTCTTCATATGCATACATAACTTCACTATATAATTGGAAATTCTACCTTCAGGGTTTACATATTTCAATTGTAATGAATAATTAAATTAAGGGAAGTCTATGAGTGAATGTTTCTTATTTCTCCCTAATAATTTTATAGGGTTGATTTATAGACGTCATTGTTACATTTATGTTAGGTTATGTATGATGTAACTCAAGAATAATGGTTTTACCCATAAACATGAGTCAAAGGCATAAATTACATTGAACATTGTGAATGAGTTTAAAAACTCATGATTTTGAACAATTTTTATAATAAAAAAAATTTACAATTTCTCGCAATATGTAATACAACATGGAAAATATTTTTACAAGGCACAATCTTTGTTTTTGGGCCTTTTTTTTAATTCCATTTTAAATAATAATTTTTGTTTCTAAATTTAGTGGAATAACTAAGTTTTGTGGTTCCACTAAATTTTATATTTTGAAGGATTTGACCTTTGCACCTTTTGTAAATGAAAGTTTTAATAAAAGGATAACTTGCCAATTGGTTTATATGTGGTTTTATGATATTTTTCTAACTAATTTCAATTTAATTTTTGAAAACAAAGGCTAAATATATTTTCAAAACACACTTTATGAAGTGGAATTCACCTTGGATCTCCTTGGTTGGCATTTAATTCAACTTTATTTACTCCACATTAATCTCCCTTTGCTTCATGTGACAACCTGAATGATAGGCCAAATTTATAACACAAAAATAGATGTATGACACTTTTAAAAAATATATTTTAAGCTTATATGTGGAAATAAATGAAGCAAGGAATCTTAGTTAGTCCTCAATTTTGAGAAATCACTTTTTTATGGCCTCTAATTCAAAAAAATGACTTGTTTATCAATTTGTTATAAACTATTCAATCATATTTGAGGATCTAAAAATGTTATACATCCATGTATACATGTGTAATTAAATGTTTGAGATGATTAATATCTGATAAAGGATCAATCTCCAAAAATTATATTCCAAAAATGTTGAAAGTATGGTTTGTACTAGCAAAAAACTATCCAACAACAAAGATTGGTGAAGGATAGATTGTAGTCATCCAAAGGATGGTAGGTCTAATTTAAAACTATATATCCTAATTATATAATGTACTTAGGTTATTAAAATAGGTCCCAAAAAAAATAGATCCAAATAATTCTTCTATTGTGATATATAAATAAAAGTCGATCAGTTGTAGCTTACAAGATTATTGACAACAAGGGACTAGGGAATAGTTTTTACTGCAAAAGGGTGTGGCCTAGTCCAAATGATATTTTTTTATTATGGAACATGAAATATAGATTAATTTACCACTTCCAATTTGAATCACCTTCATATGATTTGTGTACAACTCATATTGAAGAAAACCATATGGAAAAGTGTAGAAAAATAGTTTTCCAACAAATCTACAAGTGCACTAAAATTAGTTTAATAGAGTCTAGCTCTAAAAAAATATTTTGCTCTTTTTTCAATCTAATTCAAATGTATATGGAGTGCAAAAGATTCTCCAAAATTCATTATAGGTTTAAAACATCCATCTCTGATACCAGATATTACAGAGAAATAATATCATTATATTTCATACCCATAAGAAATGTTTTCAAACATGAATTTATACAAATATTAATACCAAAAATATTCCTTATTTAATAGGGTAGGCATTAAATTATCCTAATGCAAAAGCTATGAAACCTCTAAGATAATCATATTATAAATGAACTATATAAAGTTTGAATAAGCAAACTTATTTAATAATCCTAACTATCATGAGTAATAAAACATTACTCAATTACATTTATTTTAAATGGTGAATTAATCACCCCTTAAGCTAAACCTAATAGATTCAATATTTTAGATCATAACATCTCATTACAAAAAAAAAAACCCAAGAAACATCAATTAAATGTCTAAAGATAAATACATGGAAATTGTTATTGGTTTACATATTTTGTAGCTACTTTATCCAATTCATCTTAAAAAGTAACAGATTTTGATCACACTATACATTTTAAAAGGAATTGGGCATGTTTTTTTACTAGTGGTGTATGCTTATGGATTGCCACATTCTTTATAAAACCTCTTTAATATCATAGACTGGTCCCATAACCATCTCTTACATGTTTTAAAGGTTGTGCATGAGGATGTTTCACCTCACCATCATTAAAAATTGGCGTTGCTCAAAACTTGTTACAACCATCTTTGACAATCTTCTCAAGAAAATTAATACTTCTCCTATCAAGAGGGAGAATTTCTTTTTCTATAAATCTATGGATCTTAAGAATTTTGGGGTCATTTATGTCATTCACATCACTGAAAAATATCTCATTTATAAGAACATCGACAACATTGTCATGGATAAGGTCATAAAAATTATTATTAACATCATTTTAAACAAGCCATAAATGGATGATTATTAAAAATTGTGTGAAAACCCATGAAAATCATTTTCAAATACAAAAAAATAAGGACATATAATAATCAACACATAAATAATATTTACATGGGCATCAACATTACTAGTTAAATAAAATGGAACATTACTTCTTGAATAAAATTCCTTTCTAATTTTATTTATCAAATCACTGAATTTTGACATGTGATTGTACATATGGCCTTGAGTTTAAAACATGCATTCACACATTAAAAAATATTGATTCACCATTCTAACCTTGTAAAATGTTTTTTATTTGCTTTGGATTCTCACCTATGCCACATCAAGGTCAATCTCATTGTACATCACATCGTCATCAAGGATGCTTTATGATTTCATCCATGACTTGTTCTCTAATTGATCAAGATTAATATTCCTATGAAACCCATTCTCCTTGAAAATTTGGCTCCACCATTAATATATATATAAATATAATGGACACCAACTTCTTCACCAACCAAT
>JARHVA010000239.1:5175000-5190000 GCA_037957365.1 Torreya grandis | reverse complement strand
GTCATTTTGGGCTTAATTAGCCCCACTGTCATCATATATTGAATTAATTAGGGCAATTAGTGATGCAATTTGGGCCAAATTGAGCCATATGAACCTAATTCTTACTCTAAAAGATGTTTATTGGGGTTAAATTGATTAGTTTAAGGTTTGGGTTTAGGTCTTAGGGTATAGGGTGTATGGTCCAATAACAAAGGTAATTAGGGCCATTTTGAGATTATTAAACCTATTTGTGACTAAAAAATGTAATGTTTTGCTTAATTAATCCCATTGTCATCACAAATTGAGCCAATTAGTTAATTGGGGCAAACAGTGATGTAATTTAGGCCAAATTAAGCTTTGTGAACCTAATTATTACACTAAAAGATGTTAATTAGGGATAAATTGATTTACTTAGGGTTTAGGTTTTATGATTTAGGGTTTAGGACTTAGGTCTTAGGGTTTAGGCTTTAGGGTCTAATTTTGAATGCAATTGGGACTAATTTTATCTCATTAAACATATTTTCCATCATAAAGGGTACATACTTAAATTTGATAGCCTGATAAAATGTTAGGATGACCCAAATTGAGGCAAATAATAGAATAATTGATAAGGCTAGATTTTAAGGAGTTTGACTACTCAAAGGAGCTACATGGAGCGAGCTAGTAACTTCTTAAACCAAATATTCTCCCAAGTTGGATGAATAGAAAAATAATTCAAAGTACTTAGTACAAAAGGGATAAAAGGGGGATTGTTTTAGTTAGATAGGTGTCACAACCATGGAGAAAATATAAGGTATAATTTTACCTCTTGTGAAAGGGAAAGGGAAGATTCTAACTGAAAGTAGTTGTAATAGTCTGTGGTGGAAATCATGTCCAGTTATGGGAGTCTTGTGATACTTGGAGACAAATCCATTCCCTTTTCTATAAAATTTAGTCCACATTTTTGTAAAAAGGGGAGATTTTACGAACAAAATACTCTACCTAAATTGTGATAGGATCAATCCTCTCTTTCTCTTTTTTTTTTGGCTTGGGATTGTTTCCATAGAGGGCACACTTAAATGCTATTTTAATAGCACTAAAATCCATACTAGTTTGGTTTTTAATTTATGTTGTTCTTTAGTAATGTCCTTCATTTCTTGATGGAAAATAATTGATTAATGCTAATAAGAGATTCCAATGCTTGTTTACTAATGAATATGAAATTAGATTATACAATAGTTGTGATCAATAGGAATCCAAGAGGGGAGATTAGTATTGTGTCAATATGATGAAAATCAAACAAAAACACACTAATAAATTTACACCTCTAACCTAGATACTCAAGGAGCTAGAGAAATATACAAGTAACTACCAAAAAAAGAAAAAATAAATAATATTTAACTTCCTTGAGAGTAAGAGTTTTATGTTATCCATGAATTGGTGTGCTTAGTTCTACGATCAAAGATTCTTTGGTAATGGTTCTCTTCACATCATCTCTCCTTATCACCTTGGTAATGTTGGCTTAGCTTTGGATTTGGCTTCGATTGGCTTAAAAAATAGGCATGATAACACTATACCAAATGATCTTATTGAAGGTATTTTATCATAATAACCTTACACAAAAGAAGCTTTCTTGATCGAATTCCTACATAATAACATTAAACAAAAAATATTTCTTGAGGGATTTCCTACATAATAAATTAAATAAAAAATATTGTTGAAAAATGGGTGAAGCCTTGTATTTATATCCTCTCAAACTAACCATAATTTAAGTTTGTTTAAGTTTAGTTTAACCATTAGTAAGTTTAAAAGGGGATAAGCTATTAATATTTTTAATTAATAGGCATGGCTCAAAAATTCAGATTTTTTGTTTGATAGTTTGTGAGTTCTTATAAACTCACAAAATATTATATCATGATGGTGACATCATTTTGGATATTCATGTGATGTCATGATGATGTCATCAATCTAAATTTATGAATTTCTAAAAATATAAATTCAATAATTAATTAGCCATAGGATTTTCACCTATGCATTTAATTAGGTTTAACTAATTAATCAATCTTAAGATCAATAGGAATCCAAAATGGGAGATTAGTGTCATGTTAGTATGATTAAAATCAAACAAAACATACTAATAAAACTTACACCTCTATCATAGACACTCAAGGATATAGGTAACTATACAAGTAACTAGCGAAAGAAGACAAAATAAACATATTTACCTTCCTTGAGATCAGAGTTGTATGTTGGCCATGAATTTATGTGCTCAATTGTGTGATCAAAGATTATTTGTAAATGGTGCACCTTGCATCATCTCTCGTTGTAACCTTGGTAATGTCGGGCTTGGTGTGGCTTAATAAATGGGCATGTTAACACTATACCAAAGGATCTTCTTGAAGGTATTTTGTTATAATAACCTTACACAAAAGAAAATTTTTTGAGGGAATTCATGTGTAATAAAATTAAATAGAAAATATTCTTGAGGGAATTCCTTCATGATAACATTAAACAAAAAATCTTTCTTGAGGGAATTCATGCATAATAACATTAAAAAAAAAGGTTGTTGAACAATGGGTGAAGCTTTATATTTATAACCTTTCAAACTAACCCTATCAAGTGTGGTTAAGTTTAGTTTAACCATGGTTAGTTTTGGAAGGGGACAAGCCATTAATATTTTTAATTAATAGGCATGGCTCACAAATTTGAATATTTCTTTGATATTTTGTGAGTGCTTGGCAACTCACAAAAGATAATGTCATGACGATGACATCATTTCAAATATTTATGTGATGTCATGATGATGGAATCAATCTATATTGATGAATTTCTAAAAATATAAATTCAAAAATTAATTAACCATGGGATTTTCACCTAAGCATTTAATTGGCTTTAACCAATTAAGCAATCCTGATTAAGTTAAATGCCATTTTTAAATTTTGACAAGTTATCTTTCACACATGATCGAAAAGGTCAATTTTATAGGTCACAACTTGACCATAGATGAATTAGAGGAAGATGATGATTTCATATAGTGCATTACCCTATTTAGGGATACATTGATGTAGTTTAAAATATGCACATGATGTGTACTAATGAATCAGAGCATTATAGTGGTTTTTAAGCTTAATTTGAATTATTTACAAGAAGTCATTCTAGTGTTCATTTAGACATGAAAGTGGCCAAAAAATAATGTAAATAATTTCCCCTATTTGAGAAGGTGTTGTAAGACACATGAAAAGTAACATATTTTCAAAGAATGAAAAATCTGTTAAGAAGAAAAATAAGATAGTGATTGAGTAATGATGCTCTAAACAAAGTTTAGGAATCCTATGATGCCCCCTCAAGGGAGTGGCTAACACATATGATTGATGGATGTCCCTCAAAAATAATAAATAAGAAGAATTAAATTAACCCATGCCTGAGAATAATATAATTGAGATAATGCTTGCATGTGTTGATTAAAATGATGATTTAACCAAAGGCAGTTATAATTAGTAATGGATGTTAAGACACTGATTCTCCTAAAGGAGGTTATAATTAATTGCATAGGCATGTGCCCTAGTATGGAGGATGTGTTGAAATAATGATTTGACCAAAAGTGGTTATAATAATTTGAATGACTTGGATTAAATAATGATTTTTCCCCAGTAGGGTAGATTTGATCATGATAAATTTTTTGTGTCCCAATAGGGTAGATTGGCAAGCATAATCTCAAGGAGATAACCTATTACACAAATTAAAGATGAGTGAATGCAAACTTAGATGTGATGGTATAATGACTAAAGAAGCCACAAACAACTAGGCACATGAGGATTCATAAGGTGATGAAATAGATGTATAAAATAAAAAAGGTGGTTGAGCTGACCTAAGATACGTCATATATCTAAGTACTACATA
This sequence comes from Torreya grandis, assembly GCA_037957365.1. Taxonomy (NCBI): domain Eukaryota; kingdom Viridiplantae; phylum Streptophyta; class Pinopsida; order Cupressales; family Taxaceae; genus Torreya; species Torreya grandis. Next base: position 5,186,142 of record JARHVA010000239.1, on the reverse strand, counting down.
TATAGTCCAAATAGATCTCAGGGAAATGTAGTTCACCTAGAAGTTGGAGAAAATATAATGAGGAATATAATAAAAGAATAATAATTGATCAATGTGAATGATTCGGTTATACCTTCCAATGCAGAGATAGTCATCCTTATTAGCATTGATACAATTATAATGTCCCATAGGTTGATTTAATCAAAAAGGGTGGGAGGATTTGCCAAAGTGAAAAAGGAGAAGATTATGTGGTACCATTACATATAAAATCCACCAAAATTATTTTTTTTGTATCACATGATGGTATGCATTAGGATATAAAACACCATGATGGCCTAGTTGTAATGTGCATAAGGACTAACACCGAATATAATAAACAATAAAAAATAATGCATCGATGATAAAAAACCATGATGACAATATTGATGTATGAGTATCAATGGAATCAATATTTATTCATAAGGAATCACCCAATAAATTCATATATACTAAGTTAAGGCACAACAATGAAAGCAAACAAATAAATAAACAACTAAGCAAACACACACAAAGCTTGAAAATAAAATCAACAGAAAGTATCCTATCAACCAAGTCAATATCTATGTGTGAAGGATCAATAGAATGATAAAATAATGGTGTCCCTAATCAAGTCTTAATGCAAGGTAATAACCTATGAGGATAATATATCCCAATATAAGCTGCACATTTTGGTTTTTCTCCAATAGGATGAAAGCTATGAACTTGGCATAAAAGTGTGAATTGGATGATGCCCTTAAGAAATGATACATGCAAAGGGAAGGTTACAAACCCACTGGCCATGGAATGTATTGGAACTAACAATGGATTTTTCCCAATAAGGGTAGATTGAGAATGAATGACTAGGTTTAGATAGGACAAATGTTTTTGGATTTTGGGGCTTTATATCTCTCTAGGAGATTGTAAGCAATTTTTTCTAATTTTTAGGATTTTGAATTTTTTTGAATGTTTTAAAATTTTTGGGGTATCTTAACTCACCATATATTTAAAATATACCATTCTAAAAATGAAGAGATCATGGACTTAGGTTGTTCACAAAATGGTGAGAGTGTATACTAAAATTACTCATAAAATGGTCAAAATGTTGGAAAAAGGGTGACCGACTTGACCTCAACATGAATCAAGCACTACCTACATAAATAAAATAGACCTCAAGTCACTATATTTAAAATTTATGGAAATATATGAAATTTAATGTGATGCAAAGGGTAATACAAGGCACATAGAAAGGTGTGAAATAATGACGAGGTAAATGGAAAGACAAGGCAAATGGAAAGGTAAGGTAATTGGAAAGGTAAGGCAAGGTAAATGGTAAGGTAATAAAAATGGCTAGTAAATGATTAGGTCATTCCTACTGATGGGGAGATGCACATCTTGATCAACATATGATACAACTAGAATAGTCAATTATGTAAATCACTAGTCCACACCTTTTTTGAATAGCTACTCTGTCAAGAACTTGTTATTGATTTAGACTACAATAGGATTATTGTGATCTTTTTGAGTCTTTGATTCTATTCATCCAAAATTCAATACAAGATGTTTTCATATACTCTATAAAAGAAAGTATGGATAAGGATGGTAAATACAAATAAAAAGTGGATAAAATGTATGATTTGGTAATGTAATATAGTTTTTGAATGAATAACTAGATCATAATTGGGTAATAAATGTAGATTAGGATTTATAGGCACACACAATATGGCTGATTTCAAATTTGACATAATTTTGGTTGTGGTAGGGCCAAAACTTTTGAATATACTCTCATTAGGACCACAAAAATTTTCTATTTTTTCAGATTGAGAGTAGATATACTTTGATTAAGATATAGATTGGAAGTTGTAATAATGTTATCTTTAATAATGTCTTCATCAAGCAGTGAAGAAATATTGTGCTTAGCAATTGGTGTTTTGAATATGTTTTCACCAATAAAGTTTCTTTATTTTTTATATCACCTTTAAGAAGGTTTCACTAAAGAACATTGACTTTTGAATTTTCTTGTATTTTCATGCCTGAAATAAGGTTTCACTAGAAGATATTATGTTTGGACTTTGATCACCCTCAACACCTCTACAAAGGTTTCACTAGGAGATTATTCTTCTTCAGCATGAATGTTATCTTAGTCCCCCTAATATTTTGCAATTGATATGTTACCATGGATGCAATTCAATAAGGTATGATTCTGTCAGCCCCAATCGACACTTGTGGGATGTGGAATGTTAATATAAGGGCTATGTTGGTAGGTGTCAATCTCAATTAGAATGGTAATGGCACGAGAAGAGGCAACACAATCCTCATATAAGATACTAGAACTTGTGTTGGTGTTGAAGTAATCATCCTCAAAAATCATGGAAGGATCACAAATGTGTTCAGATTGATCTTTAATGCATATGTAACCAATGTTGTAACAACCATGAATGCATTTTGATTTTAAAGATGATTCTGACTCAAGGGAATCTAAATTCAATGTTAAGACTAATGTTAATTATGCTTCTTATGCTAAATTTAATATTAGTTCAAAAATAAAACTTAAATTTAATGTTTATTATTCATTTGGTGTTGTGATAAATATGCTAGGTTGAATGATTGGTATTGGATGAGTAATGGCCTAGGGTTGATCGATGGGCTCTTTATAAATAGGCTTAGCTAAGAAGGACTCTAAAAATATTGGCTCATCAAATTAAGGCTTCTTAAAAGGGAAATGGCCAACAGGCAACTCCATAAAGATTGGATTGTCAAAGCGAGGATCCTTAAAAATAGGGCAATGGTTGAGATAATGATTTTCCCAAAGGTGGTTATAATTAGCTTGTCAAAGTGAGACTTGTCAACCAAAGGGAAAGGGTCAAAGGGTGATTCAACATAGGTTATCTCATCACAAATAGGTGTTTTAACAAAAACATCATGAATTGGTTTGTTCTCTTAGCCTTGGATTACACTTGGATACAAAATATTAGATTTGGACACATCTTGATCTTTCAATGATGGCTCTTGGAGTGTAATGATTGCATTTATTGTGGCTCAAATACCATCTTGGGTTTTTTAAAGTGGGGGAAGTTCAATAATGGATGAAGAATAACTAGTGGTTTAATAATGAGATTTTTGTTAATAGGCTTATAAAAGAAAGGATCAACAAAGGTTGGTTGTAGGTCTAGGATGGTAACTATGATCTATCTAGTTTAAATTGCATAACTTTGTTGGGATAATGAGCTACTAGATTTGGAAGGGCCTAGAATGGTAATCCTTGGGTGTTGTAAAGCTTGGTTGTTAACATACACCAAAGGATGAGGACTTGGAATGGTAATGAATGGGTATTATGAAGTTTGGTTATTGACACAAACTAAAGGAAGAGGGCCTAGAATGGTAACGAATGGGCACTATGAAGCTTAGTTGCTAACATAAGCCAAAGGCAGAGGGCCTGAAATGATAATGAATGGGCACTACAAAGCTTAATTACTAATGCAAGCCAAAGGATAATGGCCTGGAATGGTAATAAATGGGCACTAAAGATCTTGGTTGCTAATTCAAGTCAAAGGATTAGGACCTATAATGGTAATCTTTGGGTGCTATGAAGCTTGGTTGCTTGCATAGGTCAAAAGAGGATTATTAGCATAGGTAGGGGAGTGGGTACCATTATCATTAAAATGGTAAAATTATTAATTTAATTGGCCAAAATAAGGGTGATCTCATCTTATGATAATTGTCATGGCTAGGTTTTACAACTATCCCAAAGATGGTGGTCTTGGTCTATGAAAATGGTCTAGGTCTAGGTCTATGTTTAGAAGCAACATTGGTATATGAATAGATATTCAGTATATTATTTCAAATGGTTTAAAATTGGCCTATAATGTATCTCTTCTCCAAAATTTTCAATGATAAACTTGGTCTCAAATGTCTCTAAGGTCTAATGTCTTGCACACAAATGGTCAAATGAAAGGTAGGTTTTGAATCCTAGTTTGGCAAAAAGTTTCAAACAGATCTAATCTAGGTCTAAAATGAAAATGGTGTTAGGTCTTTAGAAATGAGGCACAAATCTTGAATCAAAAGGCATGAACTAAATATAATAACTAAGGCAAATGATAGGTCTTTAGAAATAATGTAAAAATATATACATAAAAATAACTAGGTTTAAAAATGGAAAGGTAAATGCTAGGTCTTTAAAAACAAGGCACAAAACTATACATAAAAACAAACTAGGTCAAGGTAAAACTTGCAAGGAAATTAATCTAACTCTAAAAATTTTGAAACACTTAGAATAAATATAGGAACATGGATTCAAAAACATACTTGACCTTGGCATAAGACACTCTCTCTAGGCACACAACTAAAACTAATTAGGAAATTCAATCTCAAGTAGGTGAAAATAAGAACGATGATTAAAACATTGAAGCCTAAATCATAAGCAACACTCAAATGTAAAATAATGGTGCTTAATATTGTACTTTAAAAGAGATTTTGGACCTTATTTCAAGGTAATAAATAGACTCAAGGCACATTAAAAATAGACCACTTCCTAAATCTAGGCAAAAGAGTCTATAAAGCAAGCACAAAATTAATCCAAGTTTCACAATTCAAAGGTAAGAGGTAAAAACCCAAGACAAAATTATGTAAGGCATAGGCATAGACCACTAAATTTTAAATCTAAACTTCACATGATGGATTTTGAACTTGGTCTAAAATACTTGAATTCTCAAATAGACAACATCTAGACCTAAATGGATGACATAACGATACCAATTATAGACCAAAGGCATACATTATTTTGAATTTAGTTTGACACAAGGCAAAGTTTTGAAACAAGACAAGTAACATAATGACTATATCTCACTTAAAAGGTATAACAATGGTCTTTGTTTCAAAACTCCAAGGAAAAAACTTGGGATGAAATGGGCAGCATAATAATGCCCGTTTAAACAAGTGACACACAAACAAATGTTTTAAAAATGTCTATGGAAAAAGTTTGGTATTAAATGGATAGAATAACACCTCCTATGCTAAAGTGGTGTACAAACATGTGATTGGTTTTGGACTTTTTTTGATGTGATAATATAAAAAAATAATTTTAGTTTTAAAAACATGTAATGTAAATCAAATAAAAATAAAATTAGTACAAATGGCTCATCCTATTTCCTATAACTGACATGAGTGCGCATATTTTCAGCCAAAGTTTCCATCGATATACCAATTCTTGTGAGGAATTAATTGTTAATCCAAAAAATAAAGTACATGTGTCAGTATATTTTTTATGCCCTTTTCTATCTCTCAAGCATTGATATGTGGCACGAACTTAGAATGAAAAACACTCGACATTTGACATGAAATTCCATGACAAGTGGGGATTTATCTAAAATCTATAAGTTTAATGCATTCTAGATGGTCCCAAGTATGGCTAACAAAAGGGTTTCAATCACATTAATTGGGTTCATACCAGCTAACTTACTATGCAAGTGTATATTCCTTTACATAGCGACTCCATCCATATACTACTTAGTGGAGTTATATGTTTACCCAGACCTAACCTGGGTTTTTTTAGGATTGAAGAGGCTATTTAATCATCCCCCTGGTAATCCCAGTATCATGTGCCCTGATTTATATACCCCACAGTAGAGCAAGGTTGGTATGATGTTGGGAGATGAAACCCCAAGTCAACACACCCCTAAAAAAATCATGGGGGGTAGTAAAGTCCCTCCCACAAGAAAAGTGGATAAAAATAAATAAATTAAAAGGAAAATAATTTAGAGGTTTATTTTGAATCATCCACTTCACTCGAATCTTGGGGAGAGCATACACAACTTTTTTTCTGACACTCTTTCCAAATAAAGGCAATAAACTAAGCACTTTTGGTTACTTGAGTTCCCTAAAGGGGATGAGGGGAGAGCATACGTGCTAGAGTTTATATTTTTTCAAAACAAAAATTATTTAATCTAAGTGTTTAAAAACAATAAACAAAAATCAAAAAATCTCTTAAGAGCTCTAACTAAATATGTAGATTCCTTTTAATCACCAAATCAAAATGTTTATGAAATTTTTGGCCCCTTGGTCATGTTTGCACTTGTAAAATATTGTAAAAATATAAAAAAAAAAATTTAAATGAATGTTAAAACATCTTAACAAAATTTTAATGTATTTTCAACCTTTATAAAACTTGGATTGTGAAAAAATGAAAAATTTGGTTGAAAAAGCATTCAATTCATTTCTTCCTTAGTTTAGTTTACTGAAAACAAGTCAGGGGATTGCTTTATGTTTGATCCAATATTATATCCCTACAATTTATATCAATAAAAAACACAAATTTCAACTCTCAAGTTTTTTAAAAAATAAAAAAATAGAGAATCATTGATGATTCTACTGATTGTGGTCGATTTTGGTGATCCTGGTCGACTCTATTTGTGATCATGCATGATTATAGAAATCATTCTTGATTATGGTGATCATTTTTTATTTTTGTGATTGTTATTGATTATGGTGATCATGCACGATTTCATTTGCAATATTTCATGATTTTGGTGATCATGATCGATTCTGCAACCATACCAAAAACAAACATGTTTTGATGGAAAACTAGTTGAAAAATAATGGTTTAAAACTCAAAACCTTTCCCTACCCTACAATAATAAGGTTAAAATAGATATTAAAAACTTTTTTAGTACCATGAAAATTAAGAAAAATAAGTAAAACTTGATTTTTTACAACGTTTATAACTTTTAGTTTGACTATGCTTTTGACACATAAGTCATGGTCGATTGTGTCAATCATGGTCAATTATGTAAATCAACCATGATTCTTCATATTCATCACTAATCCCTATGGCTTGTCCTATATTTCAAAATCCTTCACATTTTTAATGATTACTTCAAATTTTTGGCATGAAAACGGTTAGTAAAACATCCTAAAAAGTAGCTAGAATAACTTTATAGGGTGTGTGTCCCACTAAGCATGCCATTATCTGATAAACATAAATCCAAGAGGGTAGATTAGTATCATGTTATTATTATTAAAATCAAATAAACACGCACTAATAAAAATTACACCTCTAGCCTAGATACTCAAGGAGATAGAGAATTATATAAGTAGCTACTAACAGAAGACAAACCAAATAATATTTACCTTTCTTAAGAGCAAGAGTTGTATGTGGACCATGAATTAATGTGCTCAATTGTGTGATCAAATATTCATTGGAAATGGTTCTCCTTTCATCATCTCTCCTTGTCACCTTGGTAATGTTGGGCTTGGCTTTGGATTTGACTTGGCTTATCTTAACAAATGGGCATGATAACATTATACCAAATGATCTTATTTAAGCTATCATTATACCAAAGGATCTTATTTAAGCTATTTATGTATTTATAGCTTCTCAAACTAACCCTAAATCAAGTGTGGTTAATTTTAGTTTCACTATGGTTAGGTTTGGAAGGGGACAAACCATTGATAGTTTTAATTAATAGGCATGACTCACAAATCTAGATATTTGTTTTATATTTTATGAGTGCTTAACAACTCACAAAATATGATGTCATCATGGTGAAATTATTTTAGATATTTGTGTGATGTCATGATGATGTTATAAAAAATTCAAAAATATAAATTCAATAATTTTTGAGCCATGATATTTTTACTTATGCATTTAATTAGGTTTAACCAATTAAGCAATCATGATCAAGTTAATTTTCATTTCTAAATTTTGACAAGTTTTCCCTCAAACATGGTTGAAAATGTCAATTCTCTAGGTCATAACTTGACCAAATACATGAGTTAGAGGAAGATGATGATTGCATATAGTGCATTACCCTAGTTATGGATATATTGATGTGGTTTAAAAGATGCACATGATGTGTGCTAATGAATCAAAGCATTCTAGTGGTTTTTAAGATTAACTTGCATTATTTTTAAGAAGTCACTTTAGTGTCCATTTAGACATTAAGTGGACAAAAAGGAATGTCTACAATAGCTAGTCTAATTATTTATGAATTTCTATTTTGTTTAACTTGGAGTTGTGTCAAGCCATTATGTGCAATAGCTGTAGGCCTTTCACCATTGTGTGTAGTAGCTATAGGAATTTCATGTGATTTTATTTAATATAATTTAAAGTTAATATTCTTAGTTAATTCCTCAAAATCCTACCCACTGAGTTGATTTGGTTTTTGTTACAACTATACCTAGTACACAATGTTATAATTGTCATCAGACATGATTTTGACTCTAAGCAGTAACAATCTCATTCCAATCAAGGAACCACTTAATTTCCTACCCTAATATGTCTCTCTTTTTATCCCTTTTTATGATGAATATTCTGATCATTATATTTTAGTGTGATACTTATGTGAATGAGGAAGTAAAGGACTTAAGCAAACACTAGTAAGAATTCTCAGACTTGGAGTATATTGAACTTTCGGTGGTTAATTTCCATTTCTCACCCAACTAAACAATTGAAAATTTATCATCCCTTGGATTTAACCATATAAATCCTAAAAATAAGGGAACATTATGTCCCATGTGCTATCATCTCCCTTTGTCCCATCAAATCAATTAATTTAATAATTATTTATGTTGTGGGTCAAAAATAAAGACCAACAAAAACTGGCATTAAAAGGAGAGCCAAAACCTCTTTATTACTTATTGGACCTATAACTCAACACCCTCTCCTTCCATTTTTCCTAATTTATATTATTTTCTTAATACAAATAATATAAAATTGTCCTAGAAGGAGGAACCAACCTCCATCTAGTTTGAAATTCTAGATACCTTGTGTGACTTCAATTTATTGTCTACTATGAGTTATCAAATTATCCATATTTCATATTTTATTAGTTTAAGGTTAATTATTTGAATATATCTAACTCATATCTGATACCTTAAACAATATGGATCCTATTAAGCAAATCATTAGATCCCAAGAAATTAGGGGTAGATTGATTATATCCCCATTGTAGATCTTTAGGAGAGTACAAAATACTAGAAGGATACTGAGACGCTTAGCCACCCCTACCAGTTCATCCTCTCAACCTACCCAAAATATAAACCACCCATTATTTCACCCATGGCTTGGTTAATAGGGTCTATAATAAATGTTCTAAGGGATGTGTATGGTCTACCTTAAAACAATGAGAGATACCTTCCAAGATTTACCCTAATTATTGGGATGACTACTAAAGAATATGATACGTCCAACAAAACTACCCTCATGTTACTCAATGTTGAGTATGAAGATGTATGTTGTAGGTTATTCCCTTTCACCTTAATTGATGTGGCCTATGACTAGTTCCTTAAGTTTCCTAAGAATTCAATTAGAATATAGAATCAATTGAGTATCATATTCTTAGCCTAGTTTTGTTAGGTGGTAGACCCCAATGTTAAAGAACAACAATTTTCTTGCATGAGAAGGGAGCCCAATGAATCTATACATAATTTTAATGCTTGCATTCAAAATATGTATAGTCAGGTGACAACCCTGTATAGAATAGACAATCAATTAACATTGGAAATATTTAAGAATGCCTTGGACCCATGGATGATCATGTTCTTAAGGAGGGATCTGACTATCATGGATCCGATCCTCACCTATGTAGAGGTAATAAAAGTGGATAGGTAGCTCAATACATAAGGACAAATGTTAGCCCCCATTTATAACATCCTCCCAAACATTTTATCATTGAATCCAATCCCACCTATATATTTATAATGTCTTAATGCTACAACATCTCCCAATGATGAATCAACTTCCTCTACTCCATGCCTCTCCAAATCAAAATTTGGGATTTCTATATTCTACTAGTAATGAGGCTATATCATGGGCTTATAACCAAGTTATAGTCCTAATTGTAACTAATAACACATATAATTCTAATTAATAAATAGTTAAGCCTAAGTTGGATGCAATCCTAAGGATGGTCTAGAGGTTGAGTAATGATTTTTATAGTTTTAAAAAATAAGTGGGTATTTCAAGAAATGGAAAATTTTCCCTGAATTTCACTTATCAACATAATGAACGACCCAAAAATAGACAAGGCAATCAAGTTAAGTCTCCACCTAATAGAATGCCTAAAATCAGCATCATGGAGATCACCCTAAACAACTAGTGTTGTGTGCATAACATAGTCTAACATAGGGAACTTGATTACATTGAGTTTTGCAATGCCTTTAAAATCCTAAAAAAAGAGATTTATGAATATGAGGTTGTTCTAAATAACCAATATAATGTGAGTCACCATGATGTTTCTAGTTCATATAAATCATCTAACATAGCCATGGTTTTGAAGACACTTAACTTTCTTAGTGAAGGATACAATGAACCTAAGGAGAATACCAATGATATTTAGGTTGTGTAGGAGTTATAGATGGTAAATTATACCCTTAAGGGCAGGTCACACCAACACGTGACAACCTCAACACCACCCAACAATGTTGTGATGTCTCTTGATACAAAAACTATAAATGATCCGCCCCCACCAAATTCAGATGATAATTAGCCTACCACTAGTAAAATTATCTACAACACAATCAAAGGTATAACCCTACATGAATTGACATAAATTACTAAAAAAGGGACTTACTACTTAAGTCTCTTACAAACAAGAGCATTGAGCCCAAAAATAAAGTCGTAACCAATAACAACTTTGTGATATAAAAGGGAAGAAGTAAGGTTCCACCTTTCTTGCTCATAATTTGAATATTTGGCAAGAATTTGCATAATTTCCTAGTTGATTCAGACATCTCAAAAAATGTTATGCATGTAAGAATCTATAGGAAACTATGACCAGCCCCTATAAAATTAGATAAGGTAATGGTCTAGTTAGATAAGTCTAAATCTAGGGTTGTAGGAGAATTTTTGAATTTTCATATACAATTACAGGCTAAACTAAGAATGTAATCATTCATAGACATACATGTGGTTGAAATCCTAATGGCATATGGCATACTACTGACTATAGATTGGTCCAAATCTCTTAATCGTTATATGGAAATAGACTTCTCCCATATGTGGTTGCCATGGAGAGGAGTGACAAATCAGATAAGAATTGATAGAGAGATACATATGTAACTAATGATTATAGAATATGATGCATTCAATGAAAAATTCACTTTTACCTCCATGGATTTGGGTATCTATTGTTTGACCACCAAACTAGCAAA
>JARHVA010000239.1:5102500-5170000 GCA_037957365.1 Torreya grandis | reverse complement strand
GAAGATAGCCCACATGGTTAGCTTATTATACTCAATTATGCTTTATGATCTGGTTGAACAAGGCAAAAGAAGCCTCAAAATTTCACCTTTCATATTGATTTATGGTATAGTGCCAATATTTACAATAACACTCAAGAGACCCACATATTAATTCATAAGTGACTAGATGGAAGCAAATGAAATATGCCAATATAGGTTATTGGACATGATTCATATGGATGATATGAGAGATGAATCCTTGCAAAATTTTAGCAAGCACCATGAAATCGTAAAAAGATGGTTTGATTAAAAAAACACGAGTAAAATGCTTTCATATTTTAGACTTGGTTTTATTATGAGACAAAGATCTTGAGAAGAAAGGTCAACATTCTAAGATAAGTCCTCTTTAGACCGATCCTTATCAAGTTGTAGAATGCCTAGGATAGAATGATTTCCAATTCAAAGATCTATAATGAAATGACCTATATTTTCCAGTCAACAGATAGTTTCTAAAGCCTTACTTTTCAGTTATTCCATTTAACACTATTTCAGAATGAGTCATGAGGTTTATTGCATGTATATACTATATAATGTTATGTTCTTCCTTGGTTTAGTTTTGATTTTTGTTGTTTGTTCATTTTCTTTGCTTTGTTATTTTATATTTCTTTGCCCCAACTTATTTGAGTTGGCTTGTTTTGTCTGATCCCATGGTGTCTTTTTAGTGTGTTTCTCTAAATTAAAATTGATTAGGGATAATTATCTACCATATTATGGGAAATTATTTCTATTGGAGGTGGTCACTTATAATTTTTATTTTAGATCTTCCCTTGCATCCCATTTTCTATAATTTTGTCTAGAAAATAAAGCCTATGCATAGCTAGTGTTACATCAAAACTAGGTCTAAGGAGTAGAAAATAGAAAAGTAGTATGTTGAAATTGAGGTGTTCTTGTTCTATTTTGGGTTGGTCACTTCAAATGGTGAGTAATTGCATGAGGATCATTCATATTTTAGAATTTAAATAGTAAGTAGTCATTCCTAAATAACTCCATAAACTGGAAGTAATTCTTTTGTACATTTTCAAAAATTTAAAGGCCATTGATTTTAAATAGAACATGTGGATTTTAAAAAGGTTTATTTTCTTGTTTAAAGCCATCAATTACACTTTCTTGAACACTTAAAGCAAATTAAAATGTTTATTTAGTTTGAATTTTTCTTCATGATCTAAATTTTTTGAGTCTACCATTATACCCATGGCTTCGTTCCCCTCTCTCAATTAATAGAATTAGAAAATCTCTCTTTAAGAAAGAAGATTTTCAAGGAAATGGAATAAAATACAAAATGTAAAGTTTTTCCTCGAAAGGGTGATTCAAGAAATGTCCATCGTATGTTTTTTGTCATGGCTTAAAATGGAGTAAGGCTTTAAGTGGGACCAAATATATCTCTATCGGAGCTATAGATGCCTAGGTGGTAGAAGGGTAATGCCTGTGCCATCTCCCCCCAAGTCAAATTGCCAATTATTTTCAATCTTAGAGTTTTTGGTTGTCTAAACAAGTTTGAATTATTTTATATGAATTCAAAAGTGATAAAAAAATCAATCACTTTTACACACACTGGTAGTCTAATGCTGAATTAGATCTCAATATGTCACATATTGAAGTAGACTTTAGTTCCTTCATATTTTTGATTTTGTCTAACAAATTATTTATAGTTTGTTTTTGTTTTTGAGGTGTGAATATTTATAGTATATATTTTGAATGTTGATTTTCCATTTATTGGGTCCAACATGCCCCATTCTCATATTTCAAATGGGGACCCTCTTATTCTAATTTGGTATTTAGTTTGTAGGTTTTTGAATGTGAATTTCTATTATCTAGATGCTTCATTGATATTAACCAAATCTGAATTTAAGCCTTTTGAATATAAAAATTTGCATGTCTAATCTACCCATTCTAAATTATACCTATAAAATGTTTTATTTTGATTTAAAAGTGACTAAGTATTTATAATTCCTGATTATAAAGACTCGATCGATATTCAATTTTAGACTTGGCTATTCAAAAATTATTTGTGCTTTGAAAATAATATGAATTCATTACTTTATACTGATGAACTCTATTATGTGTCTAAGCTCAGAAGTTGGCCCTTGTTTTACACCTTGGTGTATTTCATCACTTTTTAGCTAACTTACTAATGACTTCATTTTACTTTGTTTTTTTGTTGCCTTGTCTTTCTCTTAAGTTTTGAAGAATTCCCATGGTCACCCAAATCCTTCCATGTGTCCAAATCTCATTGAAACATGTCTTTAGAGTCAAATTTTTAAAAAAATGACTAAGTCCTTTTAAAGATTTAGGGACATGATATGGTACCATGTGGCACCATCCGAGGAGTTTGAATCCTTGGAGGAATTGGGAAACTTCCCTGGAACCTCGAGACCTTAGAACCCTAGATATTTAGTAAATCAAAACCTTAGAATCTGAGAACCTAATCAACTTAGGGGTATTATAGTAGTAACATATAAGCCAAGGAGTTAAAAAATATTGGTAAAGGCCCACAACCCTGAGGCCACGAGAAGACACCACATGGCACCCTCTTAGGATCTCAGGAGCTCAAGGCATTGGTAGAATTAGACAAAATCATGAAGAGATCAGGAAGTTGAGAATAAGCTACATGACCATGATAATTATATAGGAAAATAAAAAAGTAAATCATGAGGGAAATGACAAGCTACCAAGTGGAAAAGTGGGACCTAATAAGCAAATCTAATAGCCTAAAAAAGGGAAAAGGAATGTGAAACTGAGAAGAAGCCATGTGTCCAATGGAGAAGAGATTTTAGCTAAAAAATATAATAAGTGGACTTGGGGACCTGAGAGGAAAATAACTTGACAATAAAGATGTCCAAGAGATTATCGATGAGTGCCAAGTGTCAAAAGAGAACCTAAAAGCATAAAGCGAAGATTGACCCAAACTATGTCAACCAAATGAGTCATCATAAAGGGTAAATGATTAAATATGATGGCCTATCAAATGTTATAATGACACAAATTGAGTAAAATAATAGAATAATTGATTGGGCCAGATTTTAAGGGGTCTAAATACTAGAGGGATGTACATGGAGTGAGCTGGTAACTTCTTGACCCAAATATTCTCCTAGGTGGATTGAATAGAAAAACTATTCAAAGTAATTGGTCTAAAAGGGATATATTGGATTGAATAGAAAAACTCTAATGTTCATAGATATTTATATTTTATAGAGGAAGAAAAATTGGAAAGACATGAATATTATATGATAGTAACATGATCAAGTGAGTTCTATTTAATTCATAGATCAAATGTAGGTTCTTAGACAATATATATGAGGTAAATGGCATGCTTTTATTTTGCATGCATGGTCTTTGTTTGGAATGTGTACAAGTCATAAGAGTGGGTGGATGAGTGGAGATATATAACTCTAAGTCCTATTGACACATATCATGTTCCACTAACATTACAATTTACAAATGTGACATCATCACATAACTTTGACCATGTATCTGATCTAGTGCAACTAGGTAGGAGATGAATTTTGACATTTAAGGTATATATGAAATTAAATTGAAAGTATATGTTATGTACTAAATTTGGTATATATATTGATATATCATTATTAAATAATGTTCTGTTTTGCTATCTATGTCATTTTTATGTAGTTATTGCAGATGAGGATAATAAAGAGGGGACAAACTACTACTTATGCTTGTGTGTAGAAGAAAAAAATTAATTGACATTGTGGTCACAAATGGGGAAAAATTACAATCCCATTCGGGTTTGTGACAGTTAATGTAACTTGGATTCAATGATATCCTATCAAAAATTCAAATGTATGGTTGTTTTAAAACTATGAAAAACATAGGAAAATACTCCACTATTCAAATTTGGTTCTCACAATAAATATTCAATTTCATAAATATCTGGGGAAGCCATTAAAAAAGACTCTATATAAGGTTTGTGAGTCTGACCATGAAAAAATTATTACTACTATCAAGATTAGAGATGATCCTAGTGGTTCTTTGTATTGAATTCCAATATGTATGTTGAGTTCTCAAATGTAAATGTGTTTAATTTTCTCAAATTTTATTATTTTTCTAAGTAGTGCATATAATTTTTAGTTTAATTACATACCAACATATTTTTTGTAGGTCAGTATTGCTAATCTATCTTCCACCTAAATATGGTTGGAATTATTAGTAGAGAATTCCATATTCTCAAAGCTAAGAGAATCTTTTGGTTCATGGAGATGACTGACAATTTTACCATAGAGGGAAGAACCTTCTTGAGGCTATAATGGGTCTTTCATCCTAACTGGGCATAATCAAAGGCCAAAAACTTTATCCTAGAGTTTATTTAGCACCCGTAATGTGGTGATGATGCCATTTTTTAGCCATAAGGCCCCAAAGGTAGAGATATCTAGTTTTGGTTTGAATGTTGACAACATTTCTTGTCAATGTTTCTTAACACCAGAATCAATACAAAAATGTGTATCCACATAGATTTAAAGATCATGGTGGTTACAACATATGTAATTTTCATGTCTTAATGTGTTGAAAGTGATATATTTGTAAATGGAGGTCCCAAAAGTGGAAATGTATACTGGAGGTAAAGAACCTATCTTTTAACTGCATTAAAGTAGCATTTCAAGATTGATCACAAAATTGTTAGCCACAAATTTGTATCTTATGTTAGATAAAAGTGATCTAGGGTGAAATTAGAGGCTTACACATGCATATGATGGTTATCTTGGGTCATCTATATGGATTATATTTTTAATTTGACACGTGTCCAAAGTTTTCCTTAAAAAGTGCAATTTTATCATAGAAAGGACCTTATTAAGGCTGGAATAGTTGCTCTGTCTCTTAATCAAGCATAAATGTAAGCTAATAACTTGGTCCTAGAGTTTATTAATCACACCCAACATGCTGTTGATTCTATTTTTTATCCATAATGCCTAGAATTTGGATATTTCTAGTTGTGGCTTGAATGTTGACAATATTTCTTATCAATGTTTCTTGATGCCAAAATTATTGTAATAAATGTATATCTACATGGATTCAAATGTTAGGGTGTTCATAACATAGGTAATTTAAAAATATAAAGATTTTTAAAATTATGGATTTGAAAATGGAGGTATTAAAAGTGAAAATGTCTACTAGAGGCAAAGAACATATCTCTTATCTACATAAAAGTAGCATTTCAAGATTGATCATGGAAACGTCAACCATTGATTTATCTCTTATGTTCTATAAAAATGATATAGAATGAAATTATAGGGATTCCACACACATGTTATGGTGTATTTTTTTTCATGTAGATGACTTACAATTTTTTTTTACGTGTGTCCAAAGTTTGCCTAATAAAATGCAATTTTATCATAGAGGAAAATATTTTTTTGAGGATAAAATAGGTGCTTTATCTCATAAATAGGCATACCCAAAGGAAAATAACTTGGTCCTATAGTTTATTTAGCATCCCATATGTGGTTTTGATTCCAACCTTCATATAGGAGGCCTCAGAGGTGGAGATATCTAGCTATGGCTTGAATGTTGATAACATTTCTTACCAATGTTTCTTAATGCTATAATTGTTGTAAAGATGCATATTCACATGGATTAAGAGGTCATGGTGGGAATGTATGTAATTTTCATGTCCCTATCTATTTAAAGTGACATATTTTCAAATGGAAGTCCCAGAAATGGAAATGTCTACTAGAGGTAAAGAACCTATCTCTTAACTACATAAAATTAGCATTCAAGACTGATCACAGAATGGTCTGCCATATATTTTCTTATTATGTTTGATACAAGTGATCTAGGGTAAAATTATATGGATTTCACATGTAAATAATGGTTCTTTTAGTTCATGTAGATGACTCAGGGTTTTATTTTGATGCATGTCTAAAGTTTTCTTTAAAACATCCAATTTTACTATAGAAGGAAAAACCTTCTTGAGGCTAGACCAGGTGCTCCATATCCTAACCAGGTAGAGTCAGATGTTAATAACATGGTCCTAGAGGTTATTTAGCATCATGAACATGGTGATGATTACATTTTTTATCCATGAGGCCCTGGAGATGGAGATATCTAGTTGTGGCTTGAATGTTGGCAACATTACTTGTCAATGTTTCTTGATGCTAGAATTGTTGCAAAAACAAGTATCCATGTGCATTCAAAGTTTTTGGTGGTGGGAACATATATAGTTTAAATATTTATATTTGTTATAAGTGATTTATTCATAAATGGAGGTCTAAAAAATAGAAATATTTACTTGGGGAAAAAAAATTATCTCTTAACTACATAAACGTAGCATTTCAGCATTGATCACAAAATTACCAACCACTAATTCATCTCTTATGTTCTATCTAAGGGATATAAGGTGTAATTAGATGGATTAAAAATACACATTATGGTTCTTTTAGTTTTTTTATATGACTTGTAGTTTTATTTTGATGCATGTCCAAAGTTTGCCTTTAAAAGTGCAATTTTGCCATAGAGGGAAGGACCTTCTTGAGGCTAGAATGGGTGCTCTATCTCCTAACCAAGCATACTTAGAGGCCAATAACGTGGTTTTAGAGGTTATTTGGAAACCTTGACATGGTGGCAATGCTATATTTTATATAATAGGACTTGGAGGTGTATATATCTATTTATAGTTTTAATGTTGACAATATTTATTATTAATGTTTCTTCATGCCAAAATTGTTACAAAAACATGTATATGTAGATCTTGCTCAAAAGGTATATTTGAAGTTATTTCCCTCATATATTTCCTCTTTTTGGACTCCTCCCTTGACTCTAATGTGAATAAACTCTTCAAACCATGGTTTCTCAAAATATTACATGTTTCTTGCATCCAAAAGTGGCATGATAATAAGATTGGAGACATTTGAAACTAATAATTTTCATCTCTAATCATCAACTCAACCTTAAATAACTATATCTTGCCCAATACATAGGTCTACAGATCTATAACCTTATGTGATATCCTTTATACCATTTTTAAGACCTTTTAATTCATACATGTAGATTTGTATGAAGGTTTATGCCATGGAAACCTATTATTCATCTCTTTAGTAAGCTTGCAACAATCATAGAAACATGGAACTTGTATAAATCCACCTACAAAATAATATTTCAGGCCTATAGATTATCCTTGAGATTCATGGAAACCTCTCTTACCTTTGTTCTTTCATAAATTCTTGCTAAAACTTTGGAATTTGTAGACCTACATACCTTTGAGTGACTTGCATGACTTGGTCTTCTCACTTATATCCCTTGAAACTTTGATTTTCCTCTTGCAAGGTTATTCTTAGAAAATTTACTAACTTTTCTTGCCTATTATAGAACTCATAATTCTATTGAGATCATGACACCCTTGAAACTACTCACAACATGAGAAACATATTTATAAACTTGAAATAATATTGTGAGTGATTTTGAATTATGCTTGAGATCATACTCAGACTTAATAACTTACATTTCTAACTCTACAAACTTGTTGAACTCCATTTCATCATTATCAAATCTTGAAAAAATCATTACTGTAAGATTTATAAATATCTTTAAGGCCATGAAAAGTTATTAATATACTTAAGGCCCTAGTAACAAACTTTTAAAACAGACCTGCAACTTTTTTTATGACCTGCAATCAATTTTTGGCTTGTGGAAACTAGCTTGGAGGCTCAAAACTTTTTAAAACACCTTGGAAACATGATTAGAAACCTAAAAAATTGTATATTCTTCTTGAATCATTTTTAAGATGGTGAAAACCTATTATATTTTCCTTATGTCATTAGGCAAACTTGTAATAACTCCACTATAGACCTACAAACACATTAACTAGGTCTCTAGAGGTTGAAACTCATGTTTACCTTGTGATCAATCATGAAACTTTGTTTATGGATAAAAATATTTTATCCATATTAATGGAGTCTAGAGGCCATCATAAGATGCATTCAAAATTATCATTACCTTTTCCAAACCTTCCAATCACAATGCATAACTAGAAATGAAATAGGATGTGAACGGTCTTTTGTGAAAACCCTATAAATCTATTATTTTGGCTATTTTGGAAATTGTAACCTTTGTTTCTTATTTTGAATACAAACAAACAAACATAGATGACCTTATTGTATCTTCTAAATTTAATCTCATGCTTGAAAACCTTAATAAGAGTATACAACCTTTAACATACCTACAACTTTTCATTTATTACTTTATATATATATATATATATATATATATATATATATATATATATATATATATATATATACAGTAAATCTTGTTTTGAAAGCTAGCTTTTGGTCTACATACCCTCTCTTATTCCATTTAAAGCTTTCACATCTTCATTTTTGGTCCTTTTGATAGTTAAAACTCCTCCAAGATCTGTTTCCTAATCTTTAACCCTCTTGATAGCTTCATGACCCTCATACATGCCTATAACCTAGTTTTTAACTTGTCATATAGCTTACAAATCATTAAAACCATTGGAAATATACCTAGATCTTGTTGAAAACTAGTGATTTTTTATCTATTTATGCTCTTTTTAAAGGTTTTTAAGATATGAAAACCTTGAATATATACATAACAGTCTCATGAAATTTGGAAACTTGGGTAACTATGCTTGCAATAGTCCTATTTAAAAATCCATATATTGAGATCTTGCTTAGACCATGGTGAAAACCCTGATTACAATGATCTTAATCTTGAAACCCCCTCCAATAGACCTAAAATTTTATGAAATCATGATGTTCTTCTTGTGAAATATCTTTTTTCTACATTGGAATCTTGAAGGAGTTAAAAAGGAGGTAGAAGAGGAGGGAAACAAGGTCAAAATACCTTTTGAACAAGATGTATGGATTCCAAAGAGTTTTAAGCCTTCCAAACGACATTTATAAATTGATATGAGACCTTTTTGACCTTTTTTGGCATTGATAAATAATTTTTAATGCCTCAAGTCAATAATTTTTATATCCAAGCATGGTTCATAAAACCTTCATACATAGTTCACAAGACATGTAACATGGTTTCAAATGCTTCCATGATGATGTTAACATGTTTTACAAGTTTCATGCTCCAAATAACATTCATGCAAACTATAGATATAGTTTTAATCATGTCTGTAAGTCATATCAAGAAGTTGTATGGCCTTCTCATGGTGATTAATAAATCCAATATAGGATTTTCAAAGCTTCTAAACTTACCTATAGGTTGTAACATTTTTTTTCAAAATTTCCATGGTGTTCAAACCTTCAAGATAGCCTTTATGATTTTAGAGCACTTAAAGGACTCCATATGTGGCTCTCAAATTCCCATGATTATATCAATGATAAGGCCTAAGTTTCAAGATCCTTCAAGAATGCCATAAGGTATAAATACCTCATCAAAATATGCCTACAGATATGTGGACCTTCATGCAATATTCAATGGATATTTGATAGTATTTTCAAGTTTCCATGGATTTTAAAACTTTAAAAAAGATAGTTATGAAAAGATCTAAGGGTTTCATATATATACAAGAACATTTGTAGGCTTGTATACAAGTTTCATGAGCTATTTTTTAATATGTTTCTAATGATTATAGGTTAAATTATTTTTAAAAAAATCCTATGATCCTTTCCAAACATCTTCAATTGAGAATATGGTTATGTAGAGGTTTAGGACCAAATCTCCTTCAAAATTTTCTAACATGACTATTGTAGGCAAATATCATGAGCTTTCACCATTCCAAACATGATTCAAGACCTTAAAATCCAAGTTGAAGGTAGGGCTATGTAATCACATAAAATTCATATTTGAGTGCTAAGAGTGTTACTTGAGACTACATATTCCTAGATTATCCCTAAACCTATCCTAGAGCCTATTATCACACTTTTCTAACCTTTGTGTGGGCCACAATCATCCCTAGTCATTTTAAACATAGTCTTATACCCTCATTTCATGATCCTATCCCTTCATGCCTAGTGTTCTACCAGCTAGACATTAGAGCCACATTAAGGACACTAGATCTATGTGGTACTCATGTCCCCAAAATGGTGCATATGTCCTTTACCCTAGATTTCTTGAACAAATATATTTTCAAAGGTAAAACCCTCCTAAGGTTGGCCTATACATCTTTTATTATCTACACAAGCAATAAAACACTATAAATACATGACTTGTATCCCTATATCCACTAGATGGAAATTAGATGCAAAATACATATTCAAACATGAAATAAGTTGAGAAAATTCAAGGTTATTAATCCCTTTTTACCCTACTTATGCATATTACCATCTAAAATATCCTTAAGCTCATATTTTATAGATTTCCAATCTTAATAACAATTAAGGAACTCAAGGCCACTATCATACTATCATCACTTGCATTTACACCAACACTTAGGTGGGGAGGATTACATAAGTCTTGATCCATCTTTGAAGTATTGGTATGTACACAACTCTCTTCACAATGGGGTGTTGAGGATGTTCAACCTATCTTACTAAAGAACATGCTTTTCATCTCATTCCTTACTTGTAAGGAGGATTAAGGTTTGCATAATAAATTAATCATTATAGGCATAACACAGAGTTCTTGATTTCATACACATAAGAATAGAACCCAAAAACATAGACATACACTAGTAGAATTTGGTAAATAAATGACTATGTGACTAAAAAATTTAGTCATGACAACTAAAAATGACTAATTTCTACTAATTTTTTTCAACACAGCTATAAATGACTAATTTGATCATTGGGTAAAAAACACAACTAAATAATTAGTCACACAAATAAAAATTAGACAATATGATATTAAAGTGGGTAATTAAAAAAATATTTTGAATTATAAAATTATAGGCAAGAGTGGGTTGTATTACATGCATAGGTTTAATATCAAATTGGGAAATTGTTGGTGAGAGTGGGGAGTACAGAAGAGTGCATAATTTGACATAGGTAATTTGATGGGGGACTAGGGAGTACAATTGTCATTTTTTCAATGTACCTCTACAAACAGAAGGAGGGTTTGTTAATTATTAATGGATCCAAAGCTGACCAAAGAGGGTTTATGTGCTAATTTGATGGCATGAGGAATTTTGGGTTTTAGCATATAAGTACAGTAGCTACTTGTATGGGTGATAAAACTTATTTGGAGAGGACTTGGAGACTTCTGAAAAGGCAAGCAAGGAATTCAGAGTTTGCTACAATAAATTTGAATTTGATGAGGCCCTCTGTAATGAAATCAAAATTTTGGATGCCCTCTATAGTGAATTCAAAGACAATTCAAAACCCTCATTACATTAAACAAAATCTATAGCTTTTTGATTGGCAACTATATCTATCTAGAAAAACAAAATCAGAGTATTATAAGAGATGAGTTATATAAATATGAGGGTATCTTGTCATAAGACATTGACTACCATGTAACAATTTGGAGTTCTTTATATTATGAAAGAATTGGATTCTTTTATTCATTATGTAATTAATATAATGTAGTGACCATATCTTGAAGTTGTCTATTTATGTTCCATGTTATCATGCATGGGTATGGTATTAATTTCTAATTTTGTAACCAATTAACCAACCTAATCCCTGAAGCTCCTTTTCACTAAGTCTTCATGGCATGGGTAGTGTATGTACATCATAATTATTTTGTATTGGTTTTTGTAACTTACGTTAGTTACATAGGCAACTGAGTACCAGAACCATATAGGCAATTCTAATTTTAACAGACTCATTAGTTTCCTCTATGCATTTTAGATCATATGGGAATTAACTTGTAACATGCATCCAAATTTTAATCCTTTGATCAGTTTGCCGTTAAACCATGGGCTCATGTCCCTATCCTAGACCTCAATGCTTAGGTAACATTGTGTGCAAGCCTAATCTATTAATTGCATGGAATTCTAGAAGATGGTCTCATATGGCATAGTTGAAAGTTATGATAGTTCATAAAATCAATGTGGTCACCAAGATATTTTAATTGATACTATATGTCCACACATGGTAGTATATCAATTGTTAGAACAAGTCATCTTATCTAAACATGTTAATAATTTATGCTAGTAAGTAATGCTTAAAGAGTACAACAAATAATTCATTAGCCTATTTGTTAGTGTTTGTGTATTCATTAACATTGACAAGATTGCCATATGTTTAAATGCTTGTGGTTATTCAATATAACAAGCATAAATTATGTGTTCTATTGCTAAAGCATTTCTTTAATTATCATCTAGATAAGGAAGGCCCTCAATAAAACATGGATAAAAATAATATTTGTTTATTTCCAATCATAAAAAGAACATTTGATTCTATAGAGTGATTCCCAACTATATTTCTTGAATTTGAATTACTATAGAGTGCTCTAATTCTAATTATATAGAGTGCTATGTATCTTGTATATTTCTCTAATTCTAATTATGTAGAGTGCTTTGTATCCTAATTCTGTGAAGTGCTCTAAATTTTGGGTAAGTGTTGAAGAGTGCTAAAGAGAATGAGTTTACATGTATAAGATTATAATTAAGTTGAGATTTTTAGATTTCTAGTTTTTTATTGAAATAGGAAACTAAATTAATACTGGAATGTAGAATATTACAAATAGATCAATGTCAAATGTTGACTACATATCAATACCATGCATATGATGAGAGAGTATCCAATGAGAGGGACATGGACAAATATCCATGTCCATGTAATGATTATCTTGGTGGAAAAGGTGAAAAAAATAAATGTGATTTATTGACATATGATAAGATATGGGCATAGTGTTATAAGCCCTTGGGATTACAACTATTATGAAATATGATAGAATTGTAGAGTGTGAGAGATGAAGAGGCAAAAAACATAGATGAAGTGGCACCAAACATAGATGAAGAGGAATCAATGTTAGATGAAGGGTTTTAAGTTGATAGGATATTGAATGAGGGTCTAAATGATGATTGGGAAAAGTCGATGGAAGATGCTTTAAAGCCTGTGTATGCTAATTGCAAATTAAGTCATTTGAAAACAATCCTTCAAATTATTAACTTGCAATTGGTGCTTGGTTGGACAAATGAGAGTGTCAATCAGTTATTGGCATTTTTAAGTTCATTATTACCACCTCACTCCACATTGCCAAAAAAATAAAGTCAATGTAAAAATCAAATCATTAATCTAGGATTAGGGTATGAAAACATCCACACATGTGTGAATGGTTGTGTATTATTTTGAAATAGTCTTGAAAGTGAGAGTGAATGTCGAAAATGTCATGGAGTGATGTATAGACAAGGGTTGAAATCAGATATGGTTCTTAGAAAGGTTCTTCACCACTTTTTTATAATTCCATGATGACTCCAAATGTATAGGTGCAAAGACATTGTTGAAATTATGCAATGGCATGCCCAAAACAAGAGCACCGATGGAAAACAATGACATGCACCTAATTCTAAGATATGGATGGAATTTTAGAATATATGACCTAATTTTTATCAAAATCCATGTAATATAAGGTTGGGTTTGGCTCTAAATGGGGTGAACCATTTCTCAGATCAAAGTATTAAATGGTCAACTTGTCCAGTGTTTTAATAAATTATAACTTGTTTCTATGGTTAGCAACTAAACCATTTTTATTAATGATATCATTGATTATACTAGGAAAGAAAAGTGTGACTTCAGATACAATCAATGTTTATCTAGAGCCATTATATGATGAGCTAATGGAATTGTGGAAAGGAAATAAAGTAATTCAATAATTAAGGGATGGTCATTAAATCAAATTCACTTTAAGATATCCCGTATTGTTTATAATTCATGATCTTTATGCATATGCCACATTAACTAGTCTCACTATTCATGGATACCATGGATGTCATGTTTGTAACTTTAAGGATTTTATGAGGCACTCAATAATTTTGCGTAAGTGTATTTATTATGGACATCATGCTTACCTTAAAATGGATCACCCATATCATCAACAAAAAACATGTTTTAATGGTCAAGAAGAGAATCATGAAGCACCATTTCTAGTAACGGGTGATTACATTATTGAGAATGGACAAAAAAAATGTCATTTATAATTGAAAATGATGGGATTACTAGTAGTAGATATGATCCATGCAATGAAAGTGGTGTAAAATGGTTGTGCATATTTTATAAGTTGCCATACTTTAAGGATATAGCCATTAGGCATACTATTGACTTTATGCATACTGAGAAAAAATATAGCCTATGCTATTATAGAAACTCTTTTTGGTGATTTTGATACTATTTAATCATGTGAAGACTTTCAACAACTAAATTTTGTCAAAATATTTGGGTTGAAAAATATGATGATCAAAAATATAGAAAACCTAGTGATCCTTATGTTTGGATAAATGAACAACATGCATAATTCTTATAGTTGATGTCTCAGACTCACTTTCCCACTAGATATGTAAGTAGTGGTATTAGAAGCCAAACTAACATTAATAGCTTAAGAGGCCTCAAGACCCATAACTATCATGTTATAATCAAGAATGTTTTACCTATTGTGGTAAATATATCAAGTTTGACAAAGGGGCCAAGATTGGAAATTATAAGGTTGGACCTAATATTAAAGAGAATGAATTTACATGTATTAGATCCTTTGAACTTTGATAGTTTGAGGGAGGAGGTTATTAAATTCCTTTATCTATTGGAATGGGAATTTCCGCCAATAATCTATAACATTTCTATGCATCTTTTGATACATCTAGAATATAAATTATAGTATTGTGGCCTAGTAAGAATGAGATGGATGTATCCTATAGAATGATATATGAAGGTTTTGAAAAAATTTGTTCATACTAGGGAAAAAATGGAAGATAGCACATCTAAGGGATATTCAATGCAAGAGGCCATGGGATTTTGTATTGAATATATGAAGGATTTTTAAAATGTCAATCGACATGTATGGGATGATGATGAAGATGAGAGAGTTACAGGTGAAATTAGAAGGTAATGGATGCCATTTCAAGCAATCACATCAAGAAAGAAGTGTGATACATCCCTATATTCTTCAAAACACATCTTCATTTGATAAGTGGCATAGGTAAAAAAAATTACACAATAATTTATTTACTCAATTGCATCTACACATTTATATTATTAATCTTACTATTTGTACATTAATATTCTATGTATAAAATATGAAGAAGAGAATCAAACTTGGATGCAACATCAACCTCAAAAGTGCAGATGTTATGATTTGATTAGAGGTGATTCTTTTCCAAAATTTAAAGAATGGATTGCTAATGTAGTCATTGATGCAAAAGAAGGTCAAGATATAAAAATGAAGGAAAGTGAGCTTTCATAATCTCCACATTTATGGGCTATGCATTTTAGTGGAATGTGGGCCTATGGTAGTCATTTAAGATTGGAAGAAAAAGACAAAGGAAAGACAAATTGTGATTGTGTTGTTAGTACTAAATTTCTTCACGAAATTAAGAAGAATTTTTATGTTTTATTCATCCAAGAAATTATTCAAGTGGATTTTGGTAAAAATAGTCCTATATTATTAAAATGTAAGTGGATCTGACCATCTTTAGTACAATTTGATGAGTATGGATTTGTGTGCATAAATACATGATAATTTTTATCACAGATGAATGAGTTGTATGTTTCCCCTCTTCAAATTAGCCAATAATTTTTAATTGATGCTGTAAGAAGCCCAAGATGGTATTTTTAATTTAAACACATTCTCATTTGAAATGAAAATTCATGGAAGTTTTAGATATAATGCATGATGGGCAATATGTTAATTTACAAGAAACATTCGAAGAAGTGGATTAAGATGATAATGGAGTGTTTGAAGAAGAGATTTTTATTAACAACAAAGAGATTATGAGATAGAATGTATTGCATGTCATAGATGAGGATGAGGAATAAAATCAAGTAGATGTAGACATGAGTGATCAGGATTCTGATATTGTTGGCAATTCAGATGATTATGATGATGTTTTGTCACCTTAACTAGCATGTCACCTTAACTTGTTAGCTTGTTACCTAAACTTTTGTTACATGTATGGTTTAATTTATTATTGAATGTAATAAAGATCTGAGTTTAGGTGTGCTTATTCACTATTATTTTACTAATACATTTCTAAATGTAATCATCATTATTCTGCTAGTACATTGTATACAAAACCTAAGATGTTCACTACTGATTTGAAGTGCATTTAAAGTTAAGTTCAATCATTCTTCTTAGTTTTCTTAATTTGGTTGAAATAAATTTTGTTTAGTTAGATTATAATTTATTGTATGTCCTATATGTTTTCTAGATGCTAGACTTTTCTAATTTCTCTAGAACTGCTAGATATGAAAAGAAGCAAGCAAGGTCTAAAGGTATCAAATAATGCAACAAGATGCCTATGAAAGTAAACAACTCTTTAAAATATTGGTAATAAATTGTAGCCATTTCTTTGATATTTGGATAGATTTAGTTTGCAATACAACTTATAGCCTCCACATGCATTGAATATGCTTGTGTGAAGGAAATAATAATGAACATATGTGATTTAATAATACATATAGATATCTTAACATTAGGTGAACAAAATATTTAACCTATACTATTAAACAATTTGTGTGAAAAGACAAGTAGAATTCCCTATCATTCTCCCGCTTACTGTTATGCTCCCCCTAACTTTAGTATTGTCATGCTATGTTTTAATGCTTCAATTCTCCCCCTTTGACATCAATGGCAAAGGTGATGGTCAATTAGCCCCATGACTTAAATCTCTTCATCAACTTATAGTGCGAGAAATTTAAAAGACTAGAACCAAAATAATAAGTCAATGATGAATTATAAGACCAAAATCCTCAAGGTACAAGGGTTCCAGTCTTAGGCAAAATTTTGAAAAATGACAACCCCTATATTAGACCCTCCAAAATTTTCCTAGTTTCATTATCAGAACTAGCCTTGAGCCCAATGAATAAAGCCCTAATTGATATGATAAAATTTTCTCTACTTGACTAAGCCTCCTCATTACAAACAAAAAAATGATCTCTTAGGTTTGATTGACACTAAAAACTAAAAATAAGAGACTAAAAAATTAGAAAATTGTTCAATCTTTTCAATAAAATGATATCTAAAATACTACATTCATAATATACCCCTATTTTCCCACATAAAATATATAAAAAATCCAATACCATAGCCCCACAAGGGGAAAATAGTGACACTGTGGTATGGTAGTGAATAATCACTTAACCACTAGAATTAACCCATCATCCCATGAGAGTCCAAAGGGGTGTGTGTGTGGTGGTAGTATGAGACTATCTGACATGCTATCTCACAACAAGTAAAGTGAAGGTGTGTGGTATAGTGCAGAGAGTAAAATTCTAACTCTACCATATTTCTACCCTATAGTGGGCTTGATATGATAGAATGGTACTGTGGTACAAGCTGACAGAGCATTTAAATCATCAGTGGTAATGATTACACCTCTAAACATGAACCGTTTGATTTTCCAAGATCAAAGGCATGTATTCAAACTCAAAATATGAATAGATTATGAAATATTTTATAGGAATTGACATTAATAGTGAGGTGATTGATCTCAACATCAAATATACTTGGGATTCGATGTCATTTTTTCAATCGTTCACATAGCTTAGCATACTAGAGGCAAGGGAGTTCAAGGAGGAAGACTCTGTAGCATTTTTTTGTTAGGTAAGATCATATAAACCCTCTGTAGCAAGTGTATAAGAACTAAATTTTCTCAATTCTACAAGTAGACACTAAACTAGGAAAGGTAAAAATACTTTAAAACTAACCTAGTCAACCTTCAGGTTGTTAGTAACTTAAAGTTACTTGTTGTTAGCCCTGACTAGGTAAAGGACAATATATTCTATTTTACTATTTTTCTTTTTTTTCTCTTTTCCATTATCCTTATCTTATTCATATTTTGGTAGCGCATCCAATTTTATATGCATGTGAGGGATTTATATAATTGCTATGGAGGATCCTCTTCAATCATTTACTTTTTTTTTAAGATAGTTGGATGTGTCCTTAAAAACCAATTACTTATTATCACATAAATAGTTGGTTCCATGTAGTGGTTATGGGCTCCTATAGGTGAAATTTTTTAGTTGCTATGGGCAACCTATAGGTGAAAACCTATAGTTTATACAAGCAACCGATAGGTGCAAATAATGTAGCTTAATAGTTGATACAGACAACTTGTAGGTAAAAGCATGTAGTTGTTATGGTCAACTATAGGTGGAAACCTGTAGGTTGGTAGTTGCTATGGAATAGAAGCCCCTTTTGTTGTGAGCTTTTCTATAAGTGTTGTGACCAAGTAAGATTCCTGCAGTCTTATTCTACCCTTCAAACATCTATTAAATAAGGTTACAAAAGTATAATATAATAAAATAAAAAGCATCATTAATCCATAATATAACATGTATATATTAATGCACATATATAATCATTAATTCATTCATTCATTTACATGAGTCATGGATATTTCTAGGGATTCATATAGGAAAAATATATACAACTGAGTATGGATGAGGCTATAAATAGAATAATTAGTGGCCTCATCATACCCCCTACTTAATCTCTTATTTGTCCTTGAGCAACCCTTCTTTGCATTTTGAATCCATAATATTTCTTGAAATCTAAGGTCCCAGTATAGCCCATCCCTTAGAAGATATAAAAACCTTTAGCATCATCTATGATTTTCCACCTTTTCTTTTCTACCTCTCTATTAGCTGGCACATTCCCTTACCAATTAAGAATTGGGAACCAAAACATGGGTGGATAAAACATCAACCCCAACCAACTTATCCTTATTTTCCTAACAAGATCAATGTACATATATGCTCTATGTATTTATTCTCTGAGGTTCTAAGGGGAATAAGGTTCTTTTCATTTCAAGGTATTTGAAAGCTCTACCCATCTATGCAAACAGGAAATAAAAATTTATTTTCCATCTCCCTCCATGAAGCTCAAGTAGTGGTTTTGGACCTCTATTTTTTTTATGACCCATACTCATGGAGTATATACATTCATAAAATCAATCCATTCCTCTATTATGTCTTCTAAATAAGTAGATTCACCCCTAATCATTAGGGCAGCCTCTTTTTATTTGTCTTAATAGTCCTCAACCTGTTTCTTTATTCTTGTTTCATTGAGGACGTATGAGGTAAAGGCATTCAATTGGACATCCTCAAGGTATATATTGGGATTCCACTTTATGTCATGTGGCACAGCATACTGATGCATGTAAAATTCACTAAATTGTGGTTGAATATCAGGGTTAGTATGCCTATAGGCCTCAAAGAAAGACTTAGAATCATATACCATGTAGGACTGATCACTGTATACCCAATCATATTTGAATTTTAGCTAGCTTTCTTCTAAGTATATAGCATATACCCTAGAGGGTTATCTACATTATATTAACATCTTATTGGTCTCATACACGTTAATGTTCTTCTCTTTCAAATAAGTGATCCTAGTCTAATCCCTTTCTAGGATTTCTTTTAAATCTTCCTGATGCTCCCTTACTTCAACATATATTGTAAACCTTTGTATCAGCTGCTTATGATAAGTTTCATCATCACTGAAATTTTCCTTAATAAATCACAAAAATTCATTAGTTTTTACTAGCATAACAGTTGAGAGGTTTACATCAATTACTTATTTTGCTATAGGTACTTTTGTAGTGGTCTCTATAAAATAAAACCTATTATGGAATGGTACCAAAGCCAGAGCATTATCTATTGTAAGTTCTTCTGGGGGTACACTAATTACATCTATAGGTAAGGTGGATGAAGCTACTACAGGAACTTCTAAGGGAGTTACTTTAGGCTCCTCTAATGTCCTTTCCTTGCTTGACTCTTCTTCCATAAATGGCTTTAGAAATTATGCTACCCCTAGAACTGTTTCCAAGCCTCGTTTGCCTTTTAACTCTGCCATTGTTTTCCTCAACCTATATATCTCTTCCATGGCTTGTTAGAATAACTTCTTACTCTTTTGAAGGAAACATGGTGGAAGAATCTACTTCTTGTGCTGAAATAGTTGAAATAACAAGAGAAGAAATATCCTGCCCAATTTGTTTTGGTGGAATTTCCTCCTCTATAAACTCAGGGGGTAGCACTAATTTTCTTCATATTATCTTACCCATAGCAACTAGAGGTGAGACTATAGTAGCTATGGGATGACTAGTTGCACAAGTGCCTGTAGTACCCTCTTGTGTCATTTTCTACACCTATCCCTTGGGAGATTCTCCCTCATTGTTTCCCTCCTTTTGTTTAGGTTCACTAGTCCTTAAGGTTAGAAACTATTCTCAATTAAGGTTAGGTTTAGTATCTCTTATTTATTATTTAACCAGCAACCAAATCAGAAAATGATGAGAGAAGGATTTCTCTACCCCCCTTTGGTATTCTTTAGACATTTTATTTAGGATATTCCACAATTAGTTTAAGACATTAGACTACCATGCCTTAAATGATTCAAAAATTTGAATTAGAGAGTATAGATCAAGGAGTACCTATCTTCATATGTTAGATAATTGATGATATATGAGGCCACTTCTCTCTAAGTTGGGGGTAGACGCAGTCTCTCCACACCTCCTTTCTTAATCACTAGCCTTTCATTGTCTTGACAAAATTGTTATTTAAATAGTTGAAACCTATTTTACCATTTATTCTCTAATTGGAAATGTGATGCCAAACACTATTACCTATTCTCCTATAAAATACCATGTAAATTTTCTAGTGAGAAGTTATAAAAAATGCTATAGTTTCTCAAAATAGGTAGCCCATCCAACCCTACTGAAGATGGCCCATCTATCTGGGTCTCCTTGCAATTACCAGTGGTCCAAGAATTCCCTTTTCACTACTAAACCTCCCATTCTGGCTAGTTTATCTTCCTGACAAATTTTTCAAATAGATATCTCTTCAAAACACCTAATTTTACCTTCAGATTGTTGCCTATAGTGAAGAAAATTTCTTCAATAATGGTAGATTTGGTTGCAAGTTACAACAATGTCTTACTTAGATCTTTTTGTGAGTGAGCTTTGATCTCAAAGTGGAACATAAAAATTGATTGTTTTCACCAATCAAATATGGGTGTAGTTATGGCATAATCATCGGATTTCAATTCGTATGTGTAGATTATTATGTGATTGATTTCCTGCATCATTCTTCTTCCCATGTGAAGTGTCACTTGTCCCCAAGTGATGTGGTATGTGTAGGATGCAAAAAGATAGGATGGGATCATAATGAGGGTTTTGAATGGTGAGTTGGCATAGATAATAATAAGACTTGGTGAATGATGTTTTAATGATTAAATATGCTTTTTAATATAATGAATGCTATATTAAAAAAATAAAGTGTTTTTTTATGAGTAAAAGATACACCATACCTTTATAATAATTTATTCTTAGGGTTGTGGTATATGAAATCTACATATGAGTGTTTGTCAGAATGGAAGCTTAGCTTATTGTTTCCTTATGCAATTATTACTTTGGTAGTCATGATTTTGCTATATTATTATCTTTGGGTAATTATGTGATCACAATGTCTTTTCCTTTAATTATGCCATTAGTAACCTGCATGTAATCATGTGACCTACAAAGAACTTGAGCAATGGTCTTGTAGTGGTATCAGAGACTATTGCCATCCTTCCACAAGGTGGTTACTGAAGATCTTTATTTGTTATCCAAGTTAGATCCTTTATAATCATGGAGGAGGGTGGGTGATGGCATTTTATACTCTTGATCTCCTTTATATGAGCATGTTGATGGCTTGTTTCTCTTCTATCTTACTCCTAGTAAATGAGGATGTTTGATGATGGATTCTTTGTTTAGTGAACTTTTAATTTGGCAATCAGTTGTTTTATCAAATTTAGGACCTATGTTTCAAAAATTATCCTAGATCTCTCTTATTGGAAAAGTGACCAAAAGTTGAGAATGGTTCTTTTGTATCCCTATAGTCATAAATTTTGGTCTACAACAGTCCAAACGGAGATTGGAAGTGTATGCCTTTGTTATAGCACTTAATTTTTTATTCAAGGGTATGGTCATTCCTTAGCAATGTTTAAATTTTTTTCTCATCTTTCTTCACTCCTCCTCTAGCTTATTTGATTTCTTCCATGAATTTCTCTATAGCCCATAACCAAAGTTATAGCTCATCATTACTACTAGAGAGGTGTATATAGGGGTTAGGATGTACCTAAAACAACTATAGTTTGAGCCTGTAGCCATTACAAAGTTGTGCCTAATGGTCAGGAAGGTACCTACAATACTATAAAATAGCCTATGGCAATTAGAGGAATGAAACTTGTTGTCCTTGTAGCATCCACATCTTCATGGCATGACTGCTGACATATTGACACCTGTATCTAACATCCATTTTGTATCAAATATTGGGAAGTTAATTTTTTTTTAATATGTCAAGTGCATGGTTTCAGGTTTCCTATCATCATTTTCTAGTTTCTTATAAATATTTATTAAATGTTTATATGTATGTTATCAAATGTTTTATATCTTAATATAATGTGTTTTTTTTTGTTTTTGTAGAAATGTATTGATAAAATCCTAGAAGGGGACAAAGTTGGGGTGTTGGATCCATTTGATGGTGCTACTGTGGGCATTGGGTGGATTCACTCACTATCTATTGTTCATAGAGTCAAATTGAAAGGAATAGGAGATGCAAATGTAAATATTTTAAAGGTAAAAAATACCCCTTGCTTATGAAGATAAAATAGATGGAGTTGTTCATCTAAAAGAGAAAGAAGGAACCTTCACATAGTACGTGGCCACTATAATATTTGAAAAAAATGACATAGTTGATGTTTATCACGTACTTGATGTTAGATAGATTGGCCCACTATTGTATGCAATAGTTTGAAAGTGTTGTTCATGGATCTTTATCATGGTGTACTTTTAAGAGTTGAAAACTCTTAGACTTTGAAAATTTTGATTATATATATATATATATATATGAACATCTTACAGTTTATCAAAATTGCATTATATTTTTATTACAAATTACCTTTTTTTATCATGATGTTGAATCAATCTTTTAACTTCTAGCATGTTGTAGCTTGTTTGTATATGTAATATTTTTATTTGCTTTTATGTTTTAATTCAATTTTAATAATATGTTTATTTCTACATTATACAATTTATGGTATTTAATAAATTATTCATATCATATAAATGAAAATTTACCACTAAACTATTACTAAATATAATGATTATGCAATTAATAAATAATGTATCAATACACTACCAGTTGACAGAAATCAATGAATAAATGTACTACCAATGGACAGAAATGACTAAATTTACTACTAATTAATGGAAATCAATCAATTAAAATGACTAATTATACTAATAATTGACATCAATTAATAATTAAATTGACTAAATATACTATCAATTGACAGAATTAGTGAATAAATATGACTAAATATATGACCAACTGATGACAAAATAATGATTAAAATGACTAAATATACTGCCAATGGATAGAAATCAATTAATACAAATGACTAAATATGCTACCAATGGATGGAAATCAGTGAATAAAAATGACTAAATATACTACCAATTGATGGTAATTAATGATTGTAATGACTAAATAAATGACTACCATGACTAAATAAATGACTGGTTAACAATAATCAATGAATAATTTAATGACTAAATATACTACCAAATTGATCAATCAAAACAACCAATAAATTACTAAAAATGGCTGTCATAAATTTGATTGCATTATGAATGACTGGTAATAAAATACTAATGGTCATGTGACCAAGCTTGGTCATTTATATGCAATTTTTAGTAGTTTTTTAGTCATTTAATTTTTTTTATACTAGTGATAGGTGCACCTAGAAGTTTGAAATAGTCCTATATAGAGGAAATTAGTGCTAATATTAGGACACTAGAGTAACATGGAACCTCTGTCCAAATGTGACACTACTATCTAGGACAGGTTCTGATACACGTATCCATTTGATGATACTCAGACATGCTTCTATCTCAGTTTATAGCACTTAGATAATCTATATTAGGTGTTTTATAAATAAGTATTTATTTTCACATATTTATTACTATTTTTAGAAATTTAAAGCTACTCAAATATATAATAAATTGATGTTTATTTTATGCATATTATTTCCTTAATTTAAACTACTCAACCCTTTAATCAAATACAATATTTACATAAGTAAAACACAAAAAGGTTAAAACAAGCTACATAAAATATATAGTTTCCTTGAGATTTTTGTGTATAGATTCAAGGTTTACATGTCCTAGAGAGATTCAAACATTAAATTTACAGGATTTGATGATATTGTCCATTATTTTCAAGGTTTCATGATTCTTCAAAAAGAGGAAACAAAGGTTCAAGCATATTGCAAAGGTCCCATAATGTCTATTGGGATTATTTGTAGTTGAATCATGAATGCCAGAGGTCTATAACTTAGATTATAAGATTTTCATGGTATAATGATAAAACAAATGCTTTTATTGAGTCATCAAGACCAAACTAAATAGATATTAAGATAATTCTTGTAATATCCTTGTTATTTTAATGAGATAATAAAGGTATGAGGGTAATAAATATAAGGTCTATAATTTTGTAAACATGTCTATAAGGTTCTCAAGAAGTTAGAGACCTAGAATCAAGTTCTCATTGGGCAAAAACATGATTCCAAACCTCTTCAAAAAACACAACACAAGAATTTTTTTAGCATGTATAAGTACATTTCCAAATCTACACCAATGTTGTAGGGTCTCCTAGAGGTCTTACAAGTGAAAAATATGGTCACAAGTTCCAAACACTCACCTACATGCTCTATAAGGTCTAAAAAATAAGTTACAACATTGAAGAAAAGATTCAATGTTCAAATAATGAAGTTATAGTGTTTCCAATATTATTGTGATGATTATAAAATCCAATACATGTTTTTCAAAGCTTCTAAGCCTACCTATAGGATGAAACATTTTTTTCAATATTTCCATGGTGTTTAAACCTTCAAAATAGCCTATGTGATCCTCTTCAAGTTTCAAAAAAAAAAAGTCTTAAGTTCTATCTGCATTAGGGTTTTTAATACCTCAAGTAAAGTCTCAAACATTGCTCTTAAGCACTACAGGCCTACAAGGAAAGGTTTCATGTTTATAGGATTGATCATGAAGATAGATCCCATAATTTCAAAGATTCTTAGACCGAGCATGTAGGTCTACATTAGGGTTTTCAAGGCCTTATACAATGTTTCAATCATGATCTAATAATAATCATGATTGTTATAGGTGATAAGCATGGTTTCAAGTCCCAAACACTCACCTACATGTTCTATAAGGTATGGAAAATAAGTTACAAGCATTCTCTCAGACCCTATAGACCTACAAGCTTCTTATAAGGTTCCCTTGACTATTTAGATGGTGAATCCAAATATTTTTAGAACCTAAAATGCCTCCTACAAGTTTAAAATTAGTGTATTCAAGTTTTCACCATGATCTTAAGTAGGTTTTCAAGATTTTAGAACATTTTTAAATGTTGTAGTCCTATTATCAAGGTTTTAAATGGGTTTGAAGCATGTTACAAGGATATTGTATCTCTACAAACGTTTTACAAGATTTCATGACTAGTCTAAAGGGTTTTAAGCTATAAATGATCTTATCTACAAGTTTGAGTATGGTCTCAAACATCCTTTGAAAGTACATGCAGGTCAACATGTAGATTTTGAAGGGTTTCCATGATTTAAAGGCTTTTAATATGTATGTGACCAAGTTTACAATGTTTCCACACTAATATAATGTCATAAGTAGCTTGATAAGGTTGGGTCAAGCTAAAAACAAGCCTAAAACATGAATTTTATAGGTATGAGAGAGGTTTCATGATCTCTAGAGAACATCATCAGTACAATGCA
The DNA here is from genome assembly GCA_037957365.1 of Torreya grandis. Classification (NCBI taxonomy): domain Eukaryota; kingdom Viridiplantae; phylum Streptophyta; class Pinopsida; order Cupressales; family Taxaceae; genus Torreya; species Torreya grandis. Next base: position 5,144,122 of record JARHVA010000239.1, on the reverse strand, counting down.
AGTTTATTCTACCTTCTCAAACATTCACAAAGCATGGAAATAATTGGAAATATGTTATTTATAAAGTGCAATAGTAATGACAAGAATTCATGTGATAACAGTTGTCACAACTAACAAATGGGTGCAAGATTCATGTGATGACAACTTTCACAACTAATAAATGGGATCATTTCAATATTTAACCATGTTTGCTCATATGACCAAAGTTTTTGTGTCTCCATAAACTACCTAGACAACAACAGTGATAGGAAATTGAGATGATAATTGAATGATACATCATCCATGTCTCACAATGTACTTCATTGCAATTCAATAAAGTGTTTTCCCAAAGATGTGAAACCAATAGCAATTTAAACTACATTTTATGCTTTTGAACATTGCTTCTTAGGTAAAATAATTTTGGAGATATGCCAAGTATTCTTTATGGAATTTTCAAAGATATTCTCATTGGAGCGGTGCATGTTAAAAAATTATTATTATACAAGAGGTGTCATTTTAAATGATGTGCACATCTCTTAAATTATTATTCTAATTCATCTCTATAAGACTACAAACATAATAAAGGATTAAAAAAGAATGAAATATACAATTATTAGAATGCATAAATTGGTTGCCTTAGATGTTCCATCCATTCATTATGAACAATCCAAATATTAAAATCATGTTCTCAATAGAAATATAGGCAAGGAAATAAATGAAATAAACTCTTCTAAAATATTATGATATAAGTTACTCTAGACTATTACTATTAAGATCTAGATCATTTGTGTCATAGTATATGTAGAGTTTTATGTATTAAGTTTTTTAATTATGTCTGGTTTAGAAAATCTAGTAGGGAGGGGATGAGAGAGTGGGGATTAGATTGGTTTTAAGAGGCCCTTAACCATATTTTATAGGTAACAAAATTCATAAAGGCATACAAAATGTGAACATCATAGAATACTTAATTAAAAATTAAAAAAGTCATAAGGTAAAATCAACACGAATATTTAAAGGTGAAATGTACACACACATAATCCATTAAGGCATATAAAATGTGAACATAATAGAATATCTCAGGTCAATGTTGTGTACGCATATAACTAAATGTCATAAGAAATGATCTTAATCATAAAAATGCATCGCTCTCTTTGGCTTTATTTTAGAAGGCTCTCCCATAGATGCCTTGATCACAGATGGGGGTTTCTGAGATGAATGATTATAGGTTCTCTTCTACTCAAAACTCACTTGTATCTCAACCTGATCATATAAAAATATTATAAAAAAATTTACTTACTAGAATAAGATACTTAGAAAATTAACAAGTTACTTTTAAAATGATACAATAACTATTCAAAGTTTCACTTACCACAATTTGGTGGTCATGGTCAATATACACCTGGCACTCAATAGGGTTAATGATAAGTTGAGGAGGTGAATAGGAGTCTGAAATAAAGAAAAAATAAGAGTAAGACCCTGCAAATGTGTGTGTGTGTGTGTGTGTGTGTGTGTGTGTGTGTGTGTGTGTGTGTGTGTGTGTGTGTGTGTGTGTGTGTGTGTGTGTGTGTGTGTGTGTGTGTGTGTGTGTGTGTGTGTGTGTGTGTGTGTTTGTGTGTGTGTGTGTGTGTGTGTGTGTGTGTGTGTGTGTGTGTGTGTGTGTGTGTGTGTGTGTGTGTGTGTACATGATTCAAAATTATTTCATACTCATTTAAATAAACTAACCAAATCATTGAAATATAATATCTAAATTTAAAAATTAAATTGTATACACACACACACACACACACACACACACACACACACATATAATATATGTATATATATACAATGATTCAAAATTAGTTCATACACATTTAAATAAACTAACCAGATCATTGAAATATAATAGCTAAATTTAAAAATTAAATTGTCTTGTACCATATCATGCCTGCTAATCATTTGAGCAGGACTATAAGACATCACCATAGGAGTCTAGATAGACAATTGTTTCATGTGTTAGTTATTTGCACAAATATAAAGGAAAATTACAAAACAAAAATCCATATATACACTTAAATATTAAAATAACTCTCATACCTTGGTCAATTTATGTGTAGATGAAATCATAGAAATAATACCTACATTTTCTCCCGCCTAAATAGATGGTGGAGTGTCTAGCATGGTCATCAACTGAACTAATAAAATATCATTAATGAACCATAAAGAATATATCATTGAGAATATATATACAAACTTAAATACATGCAATTATCCATAAATTAATTAATCCTTAAAAATTACTTTCGTATATATGTGTATGTGCATAGTATTAGTAACATGTGTACTTATGTAGCATCCACAATCTTCCTACAACATAAAAAATTACATATAAATTATTGAGATTTATATGAAAAATAATTATTACCTTTTCAATTTTGAAAATATTTGAAATTTAACATGGACCTAAAAAATTTATTTACAACATGTAAAATATACAAGATACCTAGGAAGTTGTAGACAAGGGCTCTAGACCAAATGTAGATGACTAAAACACATCAATGAGTTCAACATCATCTAGGCCCCTAAAAATACCACCATGATTGGGATGCATGAAATCATCCTCATCCTCCTCAAATCCAATTCATATATCACCCCATGATCTGTAATGGTGAGGTTGGGCAATAGCGCTAGATGAAGCCTCCCCATGTCCACCCTCACCAGTAGTAGTATAATAAACTTAGATCATACATTGAATGAGGGAGTCAGTAAGTGCATTAATCACATGAAAAGTATAAATCTGTATAGTCTCCTTGAATTAGAGGGTAGTGTCTTAAGAAGATGTTTTTTGATAGTTTTCTCCCAGGTTGATTAGGTGCATGACATGCACCTGACCTATCCTGTGTAGAGACTTTTCCTCTACCCTAGAACTCAAATAAATATAAATAATTTAGAACTTCATCAAGGACAAATTCACAATAGATTTTTCTTAAAAAATACATGAGGACCTCATTATTATTGCAAGTTGGTGATTAAAATCATTCACTATCATCCTAATTTTTTTGATCGACTTGTAGGTGTACTAGTGGATTGGAATCCATTTGGTTATCACATGTAGTAGTGCACCCATTCTTATATCATTTAATAGTGCATAAATTTGGGTTTTGGTTACTTTTTATCTCTCACAATAGGCATAAATGTTTTTTAGAATAGTATGCCCTACATCAATTTCTATAATCATCCCACCTTTCAATTTGACCCATTAACGAGTCAACTTCACCTATTAATGTATTTAATGTATTTGATAGATATGTTTGATGGGGGTTATTTGAATGGGTATCCATCAATACCTTAATTAAATTCTCAATTTTTATTTTTATTTTGTCATGTGGTTTTCCAAATCCTCCTGACTATGCTGGGTGGCTTGAGTAACTATAGAAGAGTTAGGAGGGGTTTTTTTGCTAGGAGGGTTTTTATAGCCAAGAGAGTTTTGTTTTTCATTTTTATTTTATACATTTCCCTCTATACATGAAGGTGTATTATACATTGAAAAATTAAAAATAAATAATTTCAACAAATAAACAATGGAAATGTAAGAATACTCATCAAATTTATTTATAATTTCATTGAAGTTTGTTTGCATACCTTTCCTCTTACATGCCACTGTCATTTGTGATTTATTTACTTGTCTCCATAAAATGTTAATTCATGGGTATACTTCTTTTCTTTTAGTCTACATTGATGCCAAATGGAAGGCATCGACATTTTTAAATTTATGTAATCAATACCACATACATAATTTTAAAGCATAAAAATTGCATATGTAGTTTTAAATCATAAAACCATGTATGTAATTTTTAAACATAAAAAAACATATGTGGTCCTAGATCAGTGATTATTGAGCCTATGTGACAATAGTGCATATACAAAGTTATTTAAATCAGTTTAAACACAAAATCTATTTGCTTTTTTCCCCCCAACTCTGTGCACACACCCATAAGGACCATTTAACAACTTCCTTGTAGAGACTATCACATGACATATTTAGCATGGATGATTTTCTTACAAATTTAAGTTATATTTTAATAATTTTTTCAATTTATTGGTGATTGTAATATAAAATTTGTTAAAAACATTAAATCTTAATACAGCTGGTTGGCACTCTTCATGGGTTCAAAAATAAGAGAATGAAGCCCAAATTGGCGATTATACAAAATTTTCAAAGTGATACTTCCAATACTCATGTGCTAAGTGATTATATCCTTGATACAAGACCCATCCTTAATAACTTTACATGAAGTTATTGCTTACTAATGGAAACACTTGGTGATGATGCAATCATTATCATTAATTGATATTTTTAGCCATTATTATCTTAACAACATGTAAGAAGAGATAATAATATCACTTGTAACATTTAAGTATCATGAAAAAAACATTCAAGATCATAATTAAACTTTCATTCATTTACAATACTAACTACAACTTCACAATACAAGTACTGTCTACCAAGAGAAATCCCTTAATTCATTGATATATATATATATATATATATATATATATATAATTTTGTTCCTTTCTACTCCCCATGAAATACCCCAATATAATAAACATAACACATATAATGGAAATACCACAAATAAATAACAATAATTTCCATAAACTAACATTTATACCCTCCCGAGTCCCCCTAAACTCTATAATAGAGTTGCACATAGGGCATTTCAAAATATTTGATCTGACATCATTGGCAACTTTTTATGGTCCTAATACCAATGATGGTGTATGTTTTTCCTTAGTTTTATTCAAATCTGACTCGACAAGTGGAAAAATAGGCTCATTAATAATTTTTTGTAACTACATAAGTGGTGAAACCACACTAGTAACACTGGATGAAGCACCACCACTACTTGTCTACACCACCTTGTCATTATTTTCACATCGATAAACTCGATAAACACACAAGTGACATTATCTGACTATGAAGTGTGGTCAGATTCTCATCTCTTTCACAAATCTTACAAAAAATTTGGTCACACAATATTTTGGAATTATTTTCAGTAACCACATTCTCTACATTCTAATAAAAAAGACTCATCAGACCATGAAAATTATCTACATAATATGAAATATTACCATTAGTAATTGGATCATAATTAAAGGTTATTGCTTCTTTTCTTATACCATAAATAATATACACATATTTGAAACATGCATTCTTTGTATCATAGAAAAAAACCATACACAAGATATATATGTTGTCCATAATCCTATACAAAAAAAACATTTAGAAAACATAAGCATCTTCAATATTCATATAACCATCTCATGTTAATGAAAATAAATTGTCACACCCTAACCTTAAATCTTTGACAGGGTTATCCTTTGAGTGTGCGAGCAAATCAAAAATTGATAATGTGCATATTTACAATACATTTCATTAAAATTTTACATATAAGTATACTAATGAAAACTTTTAAATGATAACTAATACTAGGATACTAAATAATTATCTCCTTAAATTTTTATCTTTACTATAAATCCATCATTAGATACATAATTTGAGTGATAGAAACCCAATAAGGTATAACATCAAACACATCACATCACATGCATCTTTATTATCATACCTAAACATTATTCACACAAATTTCCAACTCTACTTCCAAAGCATGGACAATCATATACATTAGAACATTAAGGATGTGTTATGATGAAGATATACCGATAATTAATTAAATAGAAAAACCATAACAACAATTCAAACCCTAAAGCAAGCTCATGTATGAATATTTGTGTTTCATAATTATAATTCCATGATACCCAAGTTTTAAGCATGCTCAAGCCTATGAAAAATTCTCAAATCAAAAGTCTAGAGAGGCCTTACCAAATAACAAACAACATTGACACATAGTTCAATATTATTTGAGTGTTCAAAATTAATGAATAGTATAGCAGTTAAAATTCTCAATTCATTCAAATTTTTAAACTTCACAACTTCATTACCATCTAAGAACTTATAAAACATAGATTCCTTCAAGCAATCAACAATATAATCAACATAACACAACCCAAATGTATCATATCATATCTAAACAACTCTGAATACTTATATATAACACTAACATGGTTTCTCATTCTAAACTTTTTATGTGAAGGGTATACCCAATGCTTATGGCCATTCATATTTGGATTATCAATAATAAATATTATTTCAAAGGCCTTACAAAATGTTTTTAGTTAATAGTGTGCCTACAATTTTACAAACTAAAACTATGCTCTAAAGTTGTTAAATTATATTACTTTAAAATTAGAATAGGGGTCAAAATTCTCAAATCATTCAATTTATTTTATATAATAACCCTAAGTACAATGGTGTCAAACTTCACAACTTTAATTACCATCTAACAACTTATATAACATAGCTTCCTTCAAGTAGTCAACAATACAGTCAGCACAACTCAACCCAAATGTATTACATTGAATATAAACTACTCCAAATCCTTAAATGTAGCACTAACATAGTCACTCATTCTGAATTTTTTATGTGAAGGGTATCCCTAATGCTTAAGGACAATTCATAGTAAGATTATCAATACTAAATATTATTTCAAATGGCTTACAAAATTTTTACAGTTAATAGTGTGCCTTGTAATTTTACAAACTAAAACTATGCCCTAAGGTCAATTCATAGTAGGATTATCAATCCTAAATATTATTTCAAAGGGCTTTAAAAATGTTTGTATTTAATAGTGTGCCCTATAATTTTATAAACTAAAACTATGCCCTAAATTTGTTAAATTGTCTTACTTTAAAAATGATGTTTTATATTTCATTGGTTGCTCATCTACAAATGTACCAGTTGTGCCCTTCTGAGATGCTAAATCAATATAATGTTAAACATGGTTTGATATTTAACAATGTATATAATATACTTCATTGTACTTAACCAACATGTATAGTAAATGTCTCCTTGATGACATCTTACTGACGAGATATGTGCTTATGGAACTTAGTAATGGTAAATGATCTCCTGTAGAGGTCGAAAAGGAATAGTGTAATGGAAAATTATAAATTGAATAGGAGAATGGCACGTAAGTAACCATTTTGATTTTAATTTTTACATTCAATCGATGTTAACATTTAATTCTCCTTTACCCTTTGCATTTGTGTTAACTCTTGTCATTTTCCATATTAATAGATGTTATCCAAACCATGAGTGTTGGACATTGACCATTTTATGGGACCCACAAACACATCAACTATATAAATGAACACTCCGACTAGTTAAGATGCTTTTAAAAAGGTCTCATAGAAATTTTTGGTTTTTCATCTTTATATAATACACAAACTTAGTGTTCCCCTACTTACAACACTCTAATCTGAATAAAAAAGAGGTTCCATCCATAGGAGACATAGTCATGGCCAAACTATAAAATTAATCCATTGATATCATAATTCAAATTACACTTTGGGACACACTCAAAGATAAAATATAAGGATGGATAAGCTCATTGGGATTAAAATCCAGACAAATCATTTTGGCATGGTGTCACATAAGATGCCAACTATATTGAAAGATAATGGTTGTAGTAGTGTGTGGTATGTTATTTACTCATCCAGACTTGAGTGGTTGACAAGATTTTCTCAAAAAATACAATGTAGAAGAGTCGAAGATGGATAGGTTTCATTCAAATCATTTCAATGGTTGGGCAAGATCAGATTTTATAGAAAATCTTATCATTATCTATTACACACAAACCTGAATTTCAAGTAAATGAGCTTGAAGTTTAATTCAATAACTTCAACCATTGTATGCATCTTATTAGCTAATTATTGGAGATGTTTATTGTAGAAAGGGATAATAGGTTATCAAAAATAGATGGAATAAGATCATAAAAAGTATTAGATGACAAATCCATGCTCTCTAGTTTATTTATATTTTCCAAGGTACTTGGAATCAATCCACTCAATTTAATATTAGCTAGATTCAATTTAGTGGTTTATCCCTGTAGTCTTCTAAGTGACAACATAATTTTACCTTGGAATTGGTTATGTCCTAGATTTAGTTCCTGAAACCCACTGAAGTTATACAACTAGTCTGGAATGATTCCATCAAAAAGGTTTCCTTATAAAACTAGATGCTATGATATTTTAGATTACAACATATGATCTATCATAAAAAATAGAACTGTGTGAAAGTTTTTTTTTGCAAGTTTGAAGAGGTTTGAGACATGCTCAAATTATAAGAGGTATACATTGGTGTATTATTGTAATTTGTATTGAATATTGGGAATTTTATTTTTTTGTATTAGATATTTGGATTTTTTCATGACATAGTTAATAAATATTCTGTAGGTTTTATTTATTTATCTATAATTATATTGAAACTATATTGTTTTAGTTGGACACTACTTTACTATGGTTATGTGATAAGTTTGATAATGTTTTAATATTTTATGACTTAGATGAATGTAAATCCTATGTTGTTAAAGGGTTGAGTATAGTAAATTAGGGTATAACTATGAAATAAATACAACCATTGATATTTTATAAAATTGACTAAATTTGACCTTTCAAAAAATAGTAATAAATAATGTAAATGAGAACTTAGCTGGAAAATAACTCAGATGGATGATCTAGAAGCTAAAAATTGAGGCAGAGGATGGTTTGAATGTCACAAACATAGTCTAAGTCTCAAAACCTCTCTTAGATAGTAGCACCCTAATTAAATAGTAACACCATCATATGGCATTAATATCCCCATTTTAGTGGTAGTGTACTATGTGTAGAATTGTTTTGAACTGCTTAGTGCACCCATGTCTAGGTATATATGTAGACATCCAATTCCTAACACCATTGTGTTGAAATTATCAATCTTACTCAAAATTTTACAACAATGTATAATTTAGGCCCAAATCATTAAAATGCACTAAATGGTTCAAGCTTGTCATATACAAGTGTTGATTTAGGGTAATGTATCTCTGAATGGGCTAATGTATCTTATATGATTATTAGATTTTATAAAATCATTTCAATTTAAAATGACAAAAGTAAAATTTAATGCTCTAAACCACTAAATTATTCTACTTCATAAGCACACGATACATGCATGTGTTATTTTGTGTCAATAATGATCTAAATGGGGTATTGGTTCATATGCAACTGACACCTTCTTCTATTTATACTTCAATCAAATTATCACCCAATAACTTGACATTTTGACTAGTTTTATTAAGTTGAGAAACCAATTTCCAAAAAATTACATAAAATTTAATTAACCCCACTTAAGCAAATTAAACCAAGTTAGGAGTTTAAGTGGAAAATCCATGGAAGATATTGAAGATCTATTAATTTTAAATGCATTTATAATATACTCATCATCTAATGATATCATTTATGGGGTGACATCCATAAGTCATAAATGGAACAAATATCTGGTTTAAGCCCTCCCATGCCTCATTAATGCCCCTTTCTTCCAAATATTAATGAGGGTATTTATGATTTGAGCCTCTAAAATTGAATTGATTTTTGGCCACACATATTGATTTCAAGATGGATGATCATGGTTGATTTTGATCATTTCTAAAAATTTATAAATACAAGGGTTCTCAGTCATCTTTTCAAGATTCTTTGGTGTAAACTTATTTTGTAGAATTCTCCTCACAAGATCTTTTTTTTAGTGTTATTATGCTTAATTTACAATAGGATAGCTTTACTATTGGCATACATTTGATCAAATATCATGAGCCTAGTTTCATTGGTGCATTGAGAGATGATGGAGGAGCAAGCCACTCATCATTGCTAAAGACTTCGAGCACTAAATCAAGGGAAAATCACATTTTAGAGCTGCACTTGGAGGAGGGATGCTCTTGGAAAGGTTTTATGTATATTCCTTCTTTCAATAGCTCTTAGTTTTTATTTTCGAAACCCCATGAAGGATTTGGCGTAGTTAGTTATGTTCTTTATCCTTATTTGAGTTTTATTGACTAATGCATGATCTAACTCACTTTAGATTCCATCTCTACACTATCAAGCCTGATCTTATGTGCATGAGCTATGGAACCCTATACATGACCCATTTTGATTGATTTTATGAATAAACCCTAATCCTTCATATTTTTAGGGCATATGGTTGATACAAGAAATAAAGTGTGTTATTTTTTGGGTAGATTGGACATCCTCAACACCCCACTATGATGAGAGGTTATTACATACCAATATTTTGAAGAGGGATTAAGCTCGATGTAGTTCTTCCCACCTAAGTGTTGGTGCAAGTACAAGTGAAGATAGTATGATTGTAAACCTAATTTCTTTGAATGTGCTTGAGACTAGAAATCTGAGTGATCTAAGATTAGGAATGTTGTTGATGGTAGTATTTAGAAGTAGGGTAGAATAGGGATTTATAACCTTAAATGTACACACCTTATTTTGAGTTTGTATGTGTAATTTGCATCTTATTTCCATCTAGTGGTTAGAGGGATAAAATTCATGTATATATAATGTTCTAGTGCTTGTGTGGGTGTTAAAATAGGTCTAGGCTGACCCTAGGTGGTCTAAAATTTAAAAAGATATCTATTTGTGAAAAAAAAAAGGGAAAGGATAGTAATGCCAAAAGTAGGACACTAACATCATGTGGCACTACTATCCCTATTATGGTGTTAGTGTCCAAGTGGCAAAACCTGATGCACAAAGGGCTAATTTGTAAGAATGAGGGTCTAGGACTACTTTATGGAGGTCTATAGATGCTTGTGGCCTGCATGAAGGTTGGATAAGTATGAAAATAGGCCCTAAGATAGGTCTAGGTCTAAGATATGGATAGGTGGTATCAAGTATCACTCTTAGCACTCAAGTGTCATTTTTAGGTGATTCCATTTCCCGCCCCCCTAATTATAGAAATGCAACAAATTCAAATGACTAGGATAAATGAAAAACAAGTGTACCTAGACTTACCTAAGAGGTGAAGCCCATGAATTTGGATCTGAGTATGTGAATCATGATCCATTGCATGTACTACAAGTGAAACATGTATAAATCAATCCTTACTTAAGAGATATCAAAAACAAAGACAAAACTAAGTAAAGAGATAAAACCGAGTAAGGAGAGAGGAAAAGAAAAAATACACCTCACTGGGTATGTGAACCAATGCATAAACCTAGTGAAACCTATATGTGCCTCTATATAGTGATCAATAATTTAAATAACTTTAACTTAGTTGATGCCTTGCTCAATCCCCATGTGTGGGTGGCTAAATAATTTAATCCAATTTTGACTTCATCATTGCCCACCCCTACTTGGTTAATCATGACATGTGATGATTGTGTGTCCAAACCTCTCATGTAGGTGACTCAAGAACTCAAGTAGACTATGAATCCATCATTTCCTACTCATATATAGTAGATGCATTTGAAATTGAAATTATGCAATGTAATTATAAATGTCTAACTAGATATGTTAGCTATGCAGCCACTCAGGTATATTAAGTGGCTCTAGGCCACTCAAGAATGCCAACCATTGTAGATGGAGTAAGGAATCAATCTGGTGTGTAACTTCAAACATGGTGCATGATGTATACAATGTATAGAATGACATTTATTTTGTCATTCCATTTGATCAACCATTTTGTAAGTGAGCATACATAAGTAATGTGCCATGCACATGCCCCCAAATCTAATATCTAGGCATATGGATTCTAGATTGAGTTATAATAATCTATATTTGAGTATATAAACTGAAAATGGGAATGATCATGCCTCACATGATGCCCATAATCAATGTTAAACTGATAAAATTGGTAAATCTATAACTAAACCTAGACTATACCTATTGTACTTTTCTATCCAATTTATTTTCTTTAATTAAGACTATTGGATAATAGCACCATATCTTGGATAGTGGTGCCATATGGTGTTAGTGTCCCAATTTGGGCACTAATGTCTGATTGTTATGATTTCTATGAAACTATAACTGATCTCTATGTCACTATTTTTCACTATGTTTACTTGAGTCTAGTTTTTATATTTTAAGCCTATGTGCTAAAAATAATACTCTGAGTGCATTCTAATACCCTGATCTTTGTGACAAACCCTTGTGAACTACCCTATTTTGAGGGGAGTTATTGAACCTATGCAAGAAATATCCTCAAAATAAAAAACTCTAAAAAATGTGTGTTGGCCAAATCATATATGATATATGCATAGTAATCCAATATAATATGGATACATAACATTAGAGTTTATGATAATTTGAGCATAAGTTTATAATGTGTGATGTATGTTATGTATAGCATTAACAAGGTTGTCAGGATAGATATAATAGTGTATGTGAACATAAAATTGTAGTAATAACTAAGTAGCTACTTAGGGGTATGGGGCATGATGTCTATCACGACACCCAATTAGGAAGGGGAGATGCATGAGGTACCTCATGGCATCCAAAACTAAAGTGTGTACCAAGAAAGAGACAAGTGTCATGACCATGATGCATACATGAAAACATATATAAAACACACATGAGGCACTCAAAGTAGGCCAAGGGGACATAAAATAATGGACATGGGCATATGTCCCTAAATCTAATAAAGAAATACATATAAAGACATGTTCAAATGTCCACATACGCAAAAAAAAAAAAAAAAGCAAATTGGCTTATATACACATATAAGGACATGTTCAAATGTCTACATACACAATCAAGAAAGCACACACAAGGATATGGGCACATGTCCAAAGCCTACATACACTAAAATGAAATGGCATAGAGCCATAGAGCAATGGAATATTCAAATTCCCTCAAATAGAAGAAGCTTAGAAACATAATTAATTATAAACTAGGAAAGCTAAAAATGAAAGTACACATGAACATGTAATATAAATTTGTGTAGGATCTTAGATGTACATATATTGAGTCTAAAATAGTAGTAGTTAGAAAAAAATCTCCTTGTAAGTGTATCATGATCAATATCAAGATATAAAAATGTTAAATCTATGATGTAGAATGTAGAAAGTTATAACCTGGTAATCGAAACTATGTATAGGATTCCCCCAAATGGGTGAATGTGTCAAATAAAGAACCCATGTATATGTGCATATGCCCCCAGTGGGTGGATAATATCAAATATGGATTAGTGTAGTGGACCTGAATCTTGTAAGAATCTATGAGAACTCAATAAGAATAAGTGAAGCATGTATATATGATAAAACTAACTATACTAAGATAACTAGCATATGTAGCGTGTGGTAAAAATAAGAAATGTAAACATGGAAATACAAACAATGTATAATTTTATGTTTTTTGAGTAAATATTTGAATGTTTTTATGTTTTTTAAATATTATATTATTATTATTTTTTTGGATATAAGTTAAATACAAGCAACATGAAAATGGAACTATATACAAGGAGCGAGAAATAAGAAAAGTATGTACAAGAAGGGAGGAACAATACTAACCAATGAGTCTCATGGGAGACTCACTATCAATGTGGCCTATGTCAAATAAAGAAATAATGATCATGTGAGTTGTATGAAAAGGTAATTATGTTCCCAAAACCTATTGTACTAAGTGATTTATAACTAGCACTTCCTATGAAGTGGTGCTAAGAATTTATGAAACTGAATATGGTGTCTTGTGAACTATAGGGGTCCTAAGGACACATCTAATATAAGATGTTGTCCCTAACAAAGGTGCCCTAGGTTGAGAACCTTTAGAATTCAATAATACTAATCTCAAAATAAAATGAATAGAGGGAGGCCCTCTAGAATCTACAACATATCTCTGACATAGGGGTCTCTCTAATAATGGTCTCCATGGGAGAGTATACGTACATGGTAACACTATAAGAGTAGACCTCACATGCACTGATGGTCCACTAAACTCTATGGTATATTAATAGGAACTATGGTCAGAGCTGTAACTGGTAATTGAACTATAACTAGTAACTAAGTTATAATTGGATATGGCAAAGATAGAGGATACTCATATAAAAGACACTCAACTATGATCACCTAATTTTCTAGTATATATTTAATGAATTTGTGCATAGTCAATGGGATGGCTCATAACTATTGTATCCATGGCATACCCAATAACATGTCAAATGTGCCTGCACTAGGCACTACTAAGAATCTAGTGGCCACGTGTGTTAGTACAACCTGTAGTGGAAGTACAATATCCCCCATGAAACTCTAAACATGGCCACTAAAACCATGAATAATTATTTGTAAGAGATATATACTTCTCTAAATAACCTAAATGTTGTAGAAGTGTGATATTACACATGTTAATACTTGACCCATTATCGACCATAATACTTTGAATAGGATGATGATCTATGTAAGCTCATACAAAGAGTGTATATAAATCTAAATCATCATCAATAATCTCCTAATCTAGGAAATTGATGAGTGTTCTAGTTAGAACTATAGTATGGTACATACTAATGACATTTTGTATGGGGTGTGCATCCTCTATAATAGTTTGATATGATGTCAATGGTGGATATTTTTGATATGTGTATTCAACACCTAAAGTACCCCTAACTCATTTGTTATATGATTTAGAAACAGATCTGAGAATATTTCCAATGCTTTGGCTTCCATTTGTTGAACTTTGGGTGCTTTTGTGGGTGTGTCCACATCAATTATGTTGGACTCTATCAAATCTTATATCTTATGCTTCAATGTAATGCATCACTTTGTTATATGGCTTGATGCCCTATGATATTCATAGAATACATTGGAATCATATATCTTTGGAAGAGGTCATGTCATATCAACCTCTTTGATGGGAGGGAGAAATATGACATTGCATTCTAGGAGTTGTTGTAAAACATGTGCCTACGATTCTGGAAGGTTGGTGAAACTTTTCAGTGGAAGAACTGATAAAACTTGGTAAGGAGATGGCTAAGAAGCTGAATTAGTTATGGCCTTTGAATCACTCTTGTTTTTAGTGGCCCTTACCTTATATGGAATTTTACTATAACTCTTAGTAGTTGATTCTAATCCACGTGTATATTTCAGTTTACCCATAGATATAAGCTTGCCTTATCTTTCTTTCATCATGTGGCATAAATTTGTGAAGGTTGGAAACTTCTTGAACAAGATAGCTTCATATAATGTTAGTAGTAGGCTCTATTTGAATATGTCTTAGATCCTTCTATCTCCCATGGGGCTAGTCAACTTATCCAATATAGTCTTATATCACAAGACATATTTTGCAATAGGCTCATTAGATTTTTTATTTATTTGGAATACTTGAGCATATGAGATATTATCACTAAATTTTATGGATAAGTGTGATAAAAAAAATATATACCAATGGATTAAATTTAGTGATAAATTAGATCAGTAGATCATATAACCGTTGTACGGCATAATCACTTAGATTGCATGGAAACAACTTAGTGAAGAGCCAATCATTGGACACATAGTCTAAACATGTTATGAGGAAAAATCAGAGATGGATCTCTTGGTCACCCTTACCATAATATAATGTAAGCTTAGGTGTCATGAATCTAAATATAAAAGGATTTGTCATTATGTGATGTGCCAAAGGTGTTTGTAAAATAACATAAGAATCCAAGACATGTGATGGCTCCCTGCGCAAGATGTAACACCTTAGCTTGCACAAAATGAACCTCATGCATAAGACATTACTTACATTTGGAGATGAGGAACTATCCATAGGAGGCATAGCTATCATTTAAGCTTGTCAAGTTAAAACTGGTTGTTGTACAAGCTAAGTTGGCCCCAAAGTAGATGTAATAATATTCTTATCTAGGGGAGTAGAAGATTGACCATTATTTGATGATTTAAGTTTTTCATGGACAATATTCATAATGGAATCTTGCATATCTGAATGTTTGGAAAAAAAATCTTACAATTGTCTCTTATCTATTTCATCAAATCAGTTGTTGAATTCTACCATTGTCGGTTGGGAAGTAGGAAAATAAATTATTGTATATTTTGAATTTTTAAATAAATTTAATCTATGAAAGATTGTAAGAATTAAATATTTAAAAAATATGATATTTTATAACTAATATATGAGTAGAGAAAATAAAAGGATACAAACCCTAATAGTATATAGGGTTAGGGTTTGAATAGTATTCAAAGTAAGTTAGGTTCACCAAATGTTTTAACTTTTTAGGACTTAGATGAATGTAAATCATATATTGTTAAAGGGATTAGTATATTAAATCAAGGTAAAAATATGCAATAAATAAAACCACTGATTTGTTACATAATTGACTAAATTTGACATTTCTAAAAATAGCAATATATAATGTACATGAGAACTTAGCTAGAAAATGACTAAGATGGATGATATAGAGGCTGAAAACTGAGGTAGAGGATGGTATGAGTGTTATAAATAAAATCCAAGTGTCAAAATCCCTCTTGGATAGTAGTGCCCTAATTAGATATTAGTGACATATATCACTAATGTCCCTATTTTGGCAGTAGTGTCCTCTATGCATAATTTTTATGAGTTTCTAGGTGCACCTATGTCTAGGTTTATCAATCCTGTTCCTATGCACATGAGTTTTGAAACATTTTAGATGACCTATTTTGACTGATTTTATGAGTAAACTTCAATCTTGTATATTGTTAGGACATCCAATTGATACAAATAGTAAAGTGTGTTGTTAGTAGGGAAGGTTGGACATCCTCAACACCCCACTGTGATGAGAGTCATACCAATAATATGAAGAGGGATCAAGCCTAATGTAGTTCTCCCCATCTAAGTGTTGGTGTAAGTGCAAATGAATCTAGTATGATTTTAGATCTGAGTACTTTGAATGGGCTTGAGACTGGAAATCTAAGTAATATGAGAATAGGAATGTTATATATGTTAGTATGAAAAAGTTTTAAATAATAGGGATTTGTAACCATAATTATACACAAATTTTTTTGAGTTTATATGTGTAATTTGCATCTTATTTTGATCTAGTGGTTAGAGGGATAAAAGTCATGTATAAATATTATTTTGGTGCTTGTGCAGGTGTTAAAAGAGGTGTATGCCAACCCTAGGTGGTCTAAGATTTGAAAATATATCTGTTTGTAGAAAAAGGAGGGAAAAGATAGTAACACACAAATAGGGACACTAGCACTATGTGGCACTATTCTCCCTATTATTGTTCTACTATCCAAGTGGCTAAACCTGAGGCATGAAGGGCCAAGATGAAAGAATGAGGGTCTAGGCCTACTTTAGGGATGTCTAGGGATGACTGTGGCCCACACAAAGGTTGGATAAGTGTGAAAATAGGCCCTATGATAGGTCTAAGGCTAAGCTAGGGATAGGTAGTGTTTAGTAGCACTCAAGTGTCATTTTTAGGTGATTACAGGTAAATATCAATTTTGTAAAGAGAATCAATAATAACAATTCTTATCTATAATTAGTTTTATATACCAAATAAGACCTAAGGTAATGTAGACATTATTTTCATCAGATTTTTTAACTAAAATTTATTGATATATTAATTAATTAAATATGTTTACAATGAAAAGGTAGTTGGTTGGTATTAATATTAATGTCGGTAAAAAATATGATAAAATTTTTAAGTTATAAAAATAAAGTAAGCTAAATATAGTATCAAAACATATAAGTGTGAACATCAAGACTAGACAAAAAAGTTAGAGGTAGATGGTGGAAGATCACCCTAAAGAGGTAGAACAACTCAAGAAGAGGGCTCTCCTAATTGTAAATCTATAATAGCCTAACCATATTAATAATTATTTGGTAGATCCAAAGTCAGGAGTATGCCTTACCTAAATGAAAGAGACACAATAATAGTTTGAAGACCAATAACACATCTCATAATGCAAAATATTTTCCACACGGTTGATGACTCCACCCCTCCACTAAAGATAAGGAGAGGAGAAATAATGACTCAAATGGATATGTTGACATCTAGGTGTTGGTGGTGAAGATCCATGTGGTGGCACATTTGAAGGGACCCTTCTCATAATGTATGGAGCACTCTTAGTGGTAAAGGATATTTTTCAATTATTCAAACTAGAAGGAAACCTTCTCAACATCCACTTAGATCTGTAAACATGTAAAGGTGAGCACAAAAACATTATAATTAATATAAAGTTATTGAGAAAAGGCCTCATTATTTAATATAGAAGCATTCCTAGATTTAAAATATTGAAACATAATTAAAACTTGAAAATAAATCCAAATAAATGCTAAGTATGAAAACCATTGAAAATGATCTCTAGATAAATCCATCTTCTAATTAATGAACTTTGGGTGGAACGGATGGAAAAACCTAGTTATCCATTATCAATCATCATGGGCACAATGTCACTTACAAAATAAGTGTTTAAATGTCTCACATCTAGATCACATGTGACACTTTCGATTAATCGCCAACCCAATTTGATTGAGCCTTTCCCCTAAAAACACACCCTAGTTAACTAAACACCAAAGAAGGTGGGCAAACTTGCGCTCAATTTTAGAATCCCAATCACTTTAGATGGACAAGCCAAATCTGAGGAGAAGAGTTTAGACTCCACTGACTAATTAAATTACCAAGAGATGATAAAAAGTGACTCATAATCTATTATAGAAACCTTGAAGAGTAATTATTGAAATCAACATCACATTTCCCTCACCAATATTTCCACCATGCAACTAGAAGTTGATTGGAAATTTTATACAACATAACATTAGGCATAAGCTCCTTAATGCATAAGGTAATAGGCATATCATAAGGTTATAACTTTTATTTTATCTACAAGGTAGGTCAAGGAGTCTAATTTGTAGAAGATATAATATCTCTCATAGTGCATATACCTTTTTTGAACAAAAAAGGGATGTTATACCTAGAGTTTCAGCCAGAGGGAAGTTATCACTAGTCATAACAACAAACCTAGTCGTTAAAAGATAGACTAGATATAAACTTGTCCCCAACACATTTTATAAACAATATAACTATTTTTAAGGCTTTCCATATAATTTTGGCCACAAAATAATCTTAAATTTTAATAGGGGAAAAGGTAATGAGAAAAATATGAACATCAATATTTTCTAACTAGTCTTACCATAAGGAGAGCATGTGATAATATAAGGTTGAAAAAAGACTCTAAAATTTAGGAACTTCAATGGCATGAATAACCCACTTGGCACATAATTAACCACTCTTCTTTTAAATTTTTGTGATGCCCATTCAACTATTTATCCCATGGGAGGCAAGAAACACCCCAAGCAACTCTATAGAAACCTCTATTTTTATTAATGTTTTTATGCAAACCTTTTCTCTACCTACCATGGCAAAATACTATGGTACCTTCAATTGTATGATACTATAGGAATCACTAAGCTTAAATCTTCTTCCAGCTGTGATCTAGGAATTTGACTCAAGAGAGGATGGTTAGTATGGTGTTAGTTTCAAAATGAAAATAAGATGAAATAAATACACTAATAGCATAACATCTCTAGGCCTAGACACTAGGGAGAGCTTAGTTAACAAACACAAATGACAAGCACAACTAGAAAACAAAGAATGAAAACACAAGAATTTCCCTCACCTTCCTTGGATGCGCTAAATGCCTTTATAGTAGTGGCTTGCTCAGCTTGTGCTCATGAAGTCTTTGGCAATGGAAGCTTGGCTACCTCCATATCTCCTTGGCATCTTTGGTTTGTGGCTTGGCTTGGCTTAGAATCAATTTGGCATGGTAACACTGATTTTTTGAAGCTTTTAGAACCAATCTTACATTATAACTTTGCACTAATTAAGCTTAGAAATGTTGTTGTGAGGTCTCCTATTTATAGATTTTTGGATTTGATTAGAATCAACTGGAACCGTCCATCTCAAGATTGAGATGTGTGGTTGAGAATTAATTTAATTTTTGAAATTAAGTTTGTAATTATCCTCATCATGACATTGGAAGAAGAGGCAATTATGAGGCATAGAGGGCATCATGAAAGGCATTGATGAGGCATGGAGGGCATGAATCTTGATATTTGTGGCATTTATGGCCTAAGGATGTCTCCCTAAAAAATAATTTTACTTGATGATGCAGATATTCAATATTCATTTCTAAAAACAAGTATTCAACAAGTTTTCATGGATTTATTAATTAGGCTTTGATTTAGGTTAATTAGTTCTTAAGCATGATTAAGCTCTTTGTGCACAAATTACTCAAATTGATCAGAATGTCTTGTTATTGGTTCAAATTTTGACTGGATTGGAATTGGAAGGCGATGTCAAATGCATTGGAACTGTATTCCCATTTAGGATGTTACCATGAACAAATGACAAAGGCACATGTCTTTTGTAAAATATTTGATAGGGAAGAGCAATCCAAAGCACTCAAGTGCAAATTTGGCACTTTTACTCGAAATGAACTAATCAAAGTTAGCTGGCCCATAAATTGCATTGCCCCATTTAGGGATACCCTAGCCAAAATCAACATTTGAATATGTCATTTTTACATCATTTAACATGTTTTAGTGTTTTTAGGCCAAATTGTGCATTTTGGGTAGAAATTGGTCAAATCCCTAGTTGGAGGTTATCGACGGCTAGTTTTAGGTGTCTACACCAGCTTTGGCCAATTAAATGATCTAACAAGATGTTTGACTTTAAACTCTCTAAAGTCTTGCACCTATAAATTTTGGAATATTCTTAAAAGCCTTATTTCACCATCATTTTCGTAACTTATTTGAAATTAATGGTATTTTCAATAGATGTCTTAAAAGCAAGTTCTATTAATGGACTAGTCCTTCCAACATTAATAACTTGACAGCCTTAGAGTGCATGTTTTCCCCATTTTTCACAAGATCAAAATAGAGGGTAACGATTTTATGAATGCAATTCTCAACCACTCATGATATTCAATTTAATGGCCCCCACTTCTTAAATACAATTGTGAGGCTACTTAAGATCACTATGAACTAGATTTTATCATTTTAGTGACATGTCGCAGACTATGATTGTTAGTGTAGGTTATTATTCTATTTAATAGTTTTTTTCTTACATATGTTATTTAGCTTTCTTAGATGTTATTAAGTCATCTAGGAAGATAATTTGCATGAAGATGTTGGGTTATGCCTATCTTCCACCTATATATACTTTTCCTAAAGCTATTATAATTAATTCAGTGAATCTAATCAAAGTAATTCTAAATACAAGATTATCTAGTGCTGCTTTGGCTTGATTTCATTCTTAACAATGGAATTCGTCATGTGTTCTAATTTCTCCAGTTAGATCTTAGACGATTTCGTCATTGTATTAGATCGGCGCTGATAAACGATCATTTTTTTTTTGGTTGTTTGAAATTTTGAGTAGATTACTATTGTGTATTCTAGTGTTAAATTGGTGAGAGGAAACCTATAGATCTGTGGGTTCATTGTGGTTTCATCCTCGTCTAACTGCCATTTCGCATTTGATTTGCATTTGCACGTGCTGGTCTCTCGTTCGGCTAACAAGGGCTAGAGGAAGGCTTTGTCTTTGCTCCCACTACCTTGGTCTTGCCATTCTTCTTCAACTGCTGTTCTAGATCAAGGTGGAAGGAACAGTTTGAAGGGAATTCGGTGTTGCCTAGCCTCAGACCTGCCATGCATTTGCGTTTCATACCTGAATGGACAGCTTCTAAATGGGGGTTTATTAGATCAAATTTCAAGCCTACTTGTTCATAGCATTTTAGCGCCTTTACTACGTATAATCTTATGTGGTTAGTGTTGGAGTCCAGTCAAGGGTCACGAAGATACACGTTATACGCCTCAGAGGACCGTTGGGTAGATGGATGTTGCACTAGGCCTTCGAAGTTTCTTCCAAATCTGCCAAATTCGCTCTAAGTCCAACCATAGAAACTTTTTGTCATTGTAATTATTCTTCAGGAGGATACTAGTGCAATTTATATGTCATATTGCATGGCCTAGAAATCTGAATGGTAAGACATATGCATCATATGTAGCACGGTTTGAAGGACAAATTGTGCAACTGTTACTTTTGCGCTTTTTTCCACGTCTCCACCAAGACCGAGTTCTTCCTTTGCTAATGTCGATGGGTTCCTAGGTTGAGCCCGTCGTGGTTTTGGACTAACCGCTGTTTTTTTTACCACGTCCCACCACCTGTGGTTTTCCAAAACCACTTTCATGTGCATGCAAGTCTGTCATTTCAACCTCCTTCACTCGTCGGTTCTCCTCCTCCATTCGCCTACCAGCTCGTGGCCACTAAAAACTGCCTCAGCAAT
Organism: Torreya grandis; assembly: GCA_037957365.1. Taxonomy (NCBI): domain Eukaryota; kingdom Viridiplantae; phylum Streptophyta; class Pinopsida; order Cupressales; family Taxaceae; genus Torreya; species Torreya grandis. The sequence continues at coordinate 5,121,968 of JARHVA010000239.1, read as the reverse complement.
GAATTTATCAAAACTGCCCAAGTAACCAATTCATCGAAACTGCCCAAGAAATCAATTTGTGGTATTTGAAACCATTCTTCAAACCGACAGCTTAATAGCTCGAGTCATTTCAGTGGCAGAGGATTAATAGTGGCATTTATTGGCAAAAATGGGGTGTGAATATTGATTATGGGAGGTTACGTTTGCATGAGTGGGAGTAAATGGTAGAGAAGTTTTTTTTATCGAGTAAACGGGCGGGTGGGGGAGGCATTGCTTCACGGTGGACAATGTTTTTGTTTAATTAATTTCTATTTAAAACAATATCGTAGAGAGATATTATAAGTAGTGGGGACAATTCATTATAAAGTAAGGAAAGTATTGTTTATCGATTTATAATATGTTTGTTTGTTGAAGATGGAGGGTGCACTCAATTTGGTAGGCGGTCAAACTTTTTTATAAGTAAAATAAATATATTCATTTTATTTTTTACTTGTTTCACATTTTTGTATTTTTTATGAACTCGTTATCGATAGAGCTTAATATCCCTCTTTCTTTGTTTGTATTATCACGTGTGTTGTTATATTTTGATATCACAAGCACTAATTGCTCGATGATGCATTTTCGATTGAGTTCGAGCATGTTGTGTACTTGCAAACTTTTGGGGAGGTTGGGAGGTTATTGTTGATCGTCTTGAGGGTTGTGGGGCTTGCTTTCTCTTTTTTGTACACAATTTTTGCAATCATTATGTCTGCCCATTTGGTGTCAATTGCACTAATTGATCATATTTGTGGACATATTGTCAACTAAGTTTGACATCCATTCATTGAGCATGCATTGTCACTTATGAACTAATTGCTCTCATTTATGTAGACCCAATATCGACTGAGTCTAGCGTCCATACTTAGAACGTGCACTATTACTCATACTAACCCTGTACATATTGCTCAGTTTGATAGGAAATTAAATTACAAGGGATCTCATCATGAGTTTTCATTTTTTTGTTCAATTTAATGTTGTGCAGCAAAATTCATAGAATTATTTGTCTTGAAAAAATAGGATAAATAATCATTGTCTGGAGCATGATCTACTACCTTATTTCCTTAGACTCATTCCTAAGCTAAACGATGATGACCATAAATGTGCATGATTTAACAACAACAACATGGTCTACGGACTAATATGTCTCACTATTTATAAGGATATTATGCATCATATTGAGTACACTAAGTGCCCTTTCTTTGCTTGGATCTTCAACTAACAATTGTATGGAGATGTTGATTCTTCATTTGAGAGTGATGCTTCTTTGGAGGACCATTCACATGTGGAGGATACTGATGCTTCCCCTCCTTCAGATAAATTGTCTATGGTTGAGGACTCTTATATTATAACATTGGCATATTCATCCTCTAGTGTTCACACTAAGATTCACCTTCCCTTATTACTACTACAGATTTTGGACTTACTCCTTCAAGAGCTTCCAATGATTCTTTGCAGCAGGATTATATATGTCTTCCAGATGCACCTTTTGGGGACACTTTTCTACCAAACATCTCTTCTTTATTTTTAGAGCCTCACATTTCAAATCTAGATGACATCATTGAGGACATTTGTCTTCTCTTTGATGACAGCTTTGTTGGAGTTGTGTCTTCTTCTCTGGATTTAATGAGAGCACTTATAAACCCTCATGTTTTATCTCCTTCATGTTATGTTTCTTTAGTGCCATCTCCTACAGTTAGGCTAGGGATTCCTAATCAAAATTTGGCACATTTGAGTTCCAGCTTAGAGACATTTGAGAATTTTCTAGAGATTTACATCTTAATTCCTACCTGCATTCCACTTGAGTGGGAATTTAGTAGTTTGATAGCTCAAGGTCTCTTTCTTCTGAAAGGAAGACCATTTGTTGTAGAGGGACCTACTATAGGATTCACCATTTGATATTTTACATTTACATTCTCTCTCTTCTTTGTGGAGGCACACATCTATTGTATTTTATAGGATACATGGTGGTTATAAGTAGTTGTAGCTTTTAGTGGGGGTTTTCAACCCTCTCTTCTTCCTTTCTCTCTTTTTTTTTTGTGGCAATGGGGAGGGAGGGGTAGTTTTCCCTTCTGGGTTTATTCTTTTTTCTCCACTTTATGAGAGTTATTTTATACTCAGGTGCCTTATCAAACCTATTTATTGGGACCCAATTCTTCTACCCACCTAATCTATGCTTAAGAGGGGTGTTAGTGTAGGTTTTTATTCTATTTAATAGGTTTTTCCTACACATGTTATTTAGTTTACTTAGGTGTTATTAGGCCATTGGGGAAGATAAACACCACATGCATGAGGATGTTGGGTCATGCTTATTTTCCACCTATATATGTACATTTTATAAAACTATTATAATCAATTCAGTGAATCTAATCAAGGTAATTTTAAATACAAGATTATCTAGTTCTACTCTAGCTTGATTTCATTCTCAATAGTTTGAAGAGAATTCGGTGTTGCCTGGCCTCAGACCTGCCATGCATTTATGTTTCATACCTGAATGGAAAACTTCTAAATAGGGTCTTATTAGATCAAATTTCAAGCATACTTGTTCATAGAAAATTAGTGCCTTTACTACATATAATCTTATGTGGTTAGTGTTGGAGTCTAGTCAAGGGCCATGAAGATACACGTCAAATGCCTAGAGGACCATTGGGTGGATGGATGTTGCACTAGGCCTTCGAAGTTTCTTTTAAATCTTCCACATTTGCACTAAGTCCAACCAAAGAAACTTTTTTCCATTGCAATTATTCTTCAGGAGGATATAGTGTTAATTTCTATGTAATATTTCATGGCCTAGAAATCTGAATGGTTAGACATATGCATCATATGCAGCACGGTTTGAAGGACACATTGTGAAGTTGTTAATTTTGCATTTTTTCCACATCTATACCAAGATGAAATTCTTCCTTTTCTATCGTCGATGGCTTCCATGGTTAATCCCATCATGGTTTTGTTCTAACCATTATCTTTTTTCCCCATGTCACTCCACTGGTGGTTTTTCAAAACCACCTTCATGTGCATGCAAGTCTATCATTTTAACCTCCTTCACTCGTCATTTTTACTACTCCATTCACCTACCAGCTCGTGGCCACTAAAAATTTCCCGAGTAATCAATTTGTCAAAACTACCCAAGTAATCAATTTGTCAAAACTAACCACATAATCAATTCAACAAAACTGCCTAAAAAATCAATTTGTGGTTTTTGAAACCATTTTTCAAACATCAACTTAATAGATTTAGTCATTTCAATGAGAGATGATTAATGGTGGCATTTATAGGTAAACATGGGGTGTGAAAATTGATTATGGGAGATTACTTTTGCATGAGTGGGGGACAAATGGTGGAGAAGCTTTTTTTGATCAAGTAAATAGAGGTGGATTGCTTCAAGGTGGATAGTGTTTTTTTTAATTATTTTTTATTAAAAACAATATCATAGAGAGATATTATAAGTAGTGGATACAATTAATTGTAAAGTAAGGAGAGTATTATTTATCATTTTTTAATATTTATTATATTTTCTTTTGTTGAAGATGGAGGGTGAGGGCCAAACCCCCTCATAAGTAAAACAAGCCTTCTCTCCTTCTTCTTTGCTTATTTTATACTCTTGCACTCCTTAAAAACTCATTATTGATAGAGATCGATGTCCCTCTTTGTTTTTTTGTATGATCACATGTGTTACTATGTTTTGTTATCGCAAGCACTAATTGCTTGAGAATGCATTCTCATTCGAGTCTGATATTTAACATTCAAGCATGTTACATATTTGAAAACTTTGGGAGTGCGGGCGGGGGGGGGGGGGGGGGGGGGGGGGGGTGGCGGTGGGTGGGGTGGTGTAGGGAGATTTATTGTTAATAGTCTTGGGGGTTATGGGCCATGTTTTCTCTTTTTTGTACATATAGTTTTCATAATCATTGTGTGTGCCCATTTGGTGTCAATTGCATTGATTTCTCACAATTGTGGACATATTGTCAATTGACTTTGACATCCATTTGTTGAACATGCATTATTACTTGTGAACTCATTTCTCTCATTTGTGTGGACCTATTATCAATTGAGTCTAACATCCATACTTAGATCATGCACTATTACTCACACTGACCCTACACACATTACTCAGTTTGATAGGTAATTAATTACATGGGTTCTTATCATGGAATTTTATTTTTTATTCAAGTTAATGTTGTGTAGTTAAATTCAAAGAACTATTTGTCTTGAAAAAATAGGATATTAGATCATTACCTAGAGCATGATCTACTACCATATCTTCTTATTCATTCCTGAGCCAAGTGATGATGAATAAAAACATGAATGGTTTAACAACAACAATATGGTCTATGGACTAATATGTCTCACTATTTTTAAGGATATTTTTCCTCTTATTGAGTACATTAAGTACCCTTTCATTACTGGACCTTCATCTAACAATTTTATGGAGATGTTGATTCTTCATTTGAGAGTGATACTTCCTTGGAGGACCATTCACATGTGGATGATATTGATCCTTCTCCTCCTTCTAAAACCCCATCTACAGTTGAAGACTCTTGTATTCTAGCATTGGTAGATTCATCCTCTAGTCTTCACATTTAGATTCCACCTTCCTCTGTTGCTACTATAGAGTTCAAAGTTACTCCTTTGAGAGCTTCTAATGCTTATTTTTAGTATTTATATGTCTTTTAAATACAACTTCTATGTTATAGTATATTCTCATGTTTGTTTAGTTTTATAGATAGTTTTTCATCTTTTTTCTTATTTTTGTCTTTTGTAGCTTTATCCCACATTGGTTAGTTAGGCTTGTTTCTTATATTTACTTGCCTACTTATGCAAGGTCTCTCCATTATAATAATAAATTAATTCTTTGGATATTCTAGATTTGCTTTGTCTTTGCATTTTATCCTTTTGCAAGCTTATTGTGATGTTCTTACTGTCAATGCTTCAGATTTTTAGTTTGGAGTGATCTTTCTCTTTTCTTTCATGGTATTAGAGATTCAAAGAGTTGCATTCATCCATTGATAAGTTGATATCGATTTATTTTATAATGACCTGTCAACTTGAGAAATAATTAGTTTTTTTATAGCTATATATGCAATGACGATGCCCATTTGAAGAGCAATCTACCTCTTGACTCTGGCAAACTAGTTATAGCAATTATAGAAACATTTATGACCTATTTTTTGACTTGGGCACCATTATACACTCCTTTTCAGCTACATTTTTCATCAATTTTGGGGTTTTGAGGTGGTAATGGAATTTGGTGAGGTATACATTGGAAGGAATTGGTGAGGTGGGGTTGAAAGTTTTGGCATTCTCTAACAAGTGTTGCTCTCCTCCATAGCCTAGTTCCATGCCTCTTCTATCATCATTCTAATATTTATCCCATTCCTTTATTATACACTCTTTTTCAAGCATTATGGAATTCTACGTTGGAAGGAGGATCTGACGAAGGAGATTTGGAGGTTTATGTTAGAAAGAGAAGGATTTATCAAAGGTATGCATTGGTAGGGTTTATGCCTAACTTTTGTACTATGTGGGAGGTAGGTGTTAACCTTTTATGGTGCTTTAACATATCTAGTTCATTTTATGGAGTTAGAGGTGGGAGGGAGGATTCCTTTATGCATCTGGTTCTTTTTATGAGTAATAGATTGATTTTGTGTTTGTTGGCTATTTCTCAGACTTGATCCACCATTGTGGCACTTTCTCAAACTTGAAATAGTATTATGGTGCTTTAACATACCTCCCAATTGGTGTCTCTTTATTATCAGTCCTAGAGATTCTTTGGCTTCACCTACTTAGGTCTTAGATACTTGCTAGGTGACAAAGATAAACTATTCCTTTGTCTCTCAGCTAAAGGCACTATAATGCAATTTTTATTTTCTTAACATAACCATTTTATTCATTATTTAATTAAAAATAACTGTATTTTATCCTTAAGAGGAAACATATTTCGCTTGCAAGCACATAAGGGTCACCAACGAATTATTTTTTCACTTTTGATGGGTTTTTTATGTCTGGGGTGAAATTTCAATCTAGTCCCAACTATATCTAGGGCCCATAGATAGATAAATAGTGAGGTTAATCCGGTTTACATAAAGAGTTGAGTTTAAATATAGAGGGGATCTCTATATATAGATAGAGGCCATATATAGAGTTAAATAGGCTTGTTTCCAACAAGTGGTTATAAGGTTAGGTTCACTACCATTTTGGTAATAAAAATTATCTTTTAGTGCAATTGTTATTAGTTTTGACCCATTGATGGAAAATTAGTAAAGCCTATAACTTTTGAACCATAACTCAAAATTGAGTTCAATTTTTTTTTTAAAGTGTATGGTTTTTAATTCTCTATCCATTTGTAAAACTAAACTACTTTTATAAATTACTAAAATTAAAGGGGGGGGAGGTAGAGGGGCATTCAATAGAAATTTTTTGGGGGTTATCTCAGTACCAATTTGTGCACCCTTTTGTATTCTTTTTCTCTTTGGTGACTTACTAGCATGGATTATTTTCTAGTTAATATCAATGTGAGCCTTTAACTACACATTAATATCATATATGGAGATCTAGAATGGAAACAATCATTAAACGCAAAGGATTATGGTCCCTAATGAATGAAGTTCAACTACAGTTCACTTGAGAATATGAAAAATTTCAGCACCAATGAAAATTTGATGAGTGTATGGGTTTGATAGGGGCTTATGTGAGTGATAGTCTTTTGTTTCATTAGGATGGAAGTGAATCTCCATTCAAAATATGGGCTAAACTAAAGGGTTTATTTGGAAAAGCAGATCACATAAGAGACATGAAACTTGAAGTCGAGATTGCTTCTCTTAATCCTAAAAAAATTTCATCCCTCTATTATAGACATAAATAAAGGGGAGTGGATGAGATAAGAAAGATGAAGAATGTGTGTACCTAATTCTATCTGATTTAAAAGGCCCATTCCAAATATTTTTTTCTATATTTTTCTTTAGCATAGATGCCTTAGGTGCCATATTCAAAATACCTAATTTAGAGTTGTTTTGTGAAAGACTTACTAGAGAAGAATCCAAATTATCTCACCTTAAGTCTTCCACCTCTTAAAAAACATTAGTAACATCTAATCCTACGAGTAAGTGAAAATCAAAGAGTAATTCTAAGAACACTCCTCCTCTATCTCAAAGTGAACATAAAATAAATAACTCTAAACCCAAATCATCTTCCAAATCCAAGAATAAGTCTAACCTTTCATGTTCCTTTGTACTAGTCATGAAGAATCTAGGTGTTTTAAGAGAATGCAAGCCTTGGAGGATGCAATCAAAAAACATAAGATTTCTATCTACACTCAACCCAATGAATATGGAAAAGCACTTAATGTTGTTGGGAGATCTTATTCACATGTTTCAAACAATTGACACATATATTATGGTGCTTCTTACCACATGACTTATTTTAAGGAGTCTTTAGTAACTCTTGGTTTGAGTTATACTTCCAACATTGATTTTGGAGATGCTTCCTTTATTTATGTTAAGGGAAAGGGTGATATACAAATTTATGGTGGCCACATCAATGATGCACTTTATGTTCTTGACATCACTAAAAAATTGCTTTATATTTATCAAATTTGTCATGCTAGTTAGAGTAAGATAGTGAATTTCACACCACAGGGGATGAAGTTCAAACATTGATAAAGCCTTATATAATTATTGCATAGGGTGTTGTTTATCATTATTATTTAATCTATTACTTTGATGGTTTTGATGATAGTCCTCCTATAAGAACATGTTTGGTTTTCCATGCAAGTTCTAAGAGTAAGCTTTGGCATGAGAGATTCAGACATCTTAATTATAGATATTTAAAAGAGTTGAGTATTCATGGTATGGTTTATGGTCTTCCTATAGTTTCATATCTTGATATAGTTTACCCTGATTGTGCATAAGGGAAACAACACTAAGATCCATTTCCTAAGTGTATGTCCAAGAGAGCTTCTTCACCACTTGAGCTTGTGCACAATGATTTGATAATTTTTTTTACCCCTTTCAATGGAGCTAAGTATGCACTTACTTTTATTGATAATTATCAAGTTTGAAGATTTGGTCGAGAAATAGTCTTATAGTTTCATTAAGAAGCTTCATATTGATAATAGGGGGAATACTTCAGTAGAGAGTTCTATGATTTTTTGGCAGATCATGGTATTATTCACTAGCATTCTATTCAACATACTCCAAAATAGAATGTCTTAGCAGAATAGAAGAACTAAATTTTGAAGGAAATGGCTAATTTCATGATGCATTCATAGTATTTACCTCCCATCTATTGGGAAAAACTAGTTAATTTTACAAATTACATTTAGAATAACACACCACATAGAGCACTTGAGCAGTTGACTCTAAAGGAGGCTTGCTCTAGAACCAAACCTAATGTCTCATTTTTTAAAGCCTTTGGGATCCATGCTTGGGCTTTTGTACCAAAGAAGAAAAAGAAAGCCTTGAATAAAAATAGAAAACCCTTGATCTTTGTCAAGTATTTTGAGGACATGAGAGTTTATCACCTTTTGGATCTTGATACTCATGATGTTTTTTTTAACACATGTTCAATTTGATGAGCACTTTATTTCTCATGATTCTTCATCTTCTTCCATGCATTCTTATTCTTAATTTTATGATTTCTCACCTTATCTTGAGTATTCCTTCCTTGAGGAGCCTATTCAAGATGCCCTTGAGGAGGTTATGGATGCTGATGATCCTATTCCCATTGATGTTGTTACTATGCCTATGTGGACTTGTACTACAAATTTTGAGGAAACATATTTTATACAAGATCTTCCACTCACTAGACATCATCATGTACATTCTATAGGTATTAAAATTTTGTGTTATACATTATCTGGGGATACATAATCTTTTTCATAGGCTCATGGGATATAGGAGTGGGATGATGCAATGATGGATGAGTATTCTTATTTGATGAAGAATCATACATGGGATTTGGTCTCTCTTCTTAAAGGAAGAAAATTGATTAAGTGCAAATGGATATACTTCACCAAGTATGCACTTGATGTGTCCATTGACAACTATAAGGCACGTCTTGTTGCAAAGGGTTTCTCACAAGTTGAAGGTATTGATTACTCTAAGACTTTTACACTCATTGCCAAGATGGATTTTGTGCACCTTGTACTTCCTCTTTCTGCATCATAGGTTTGACCAAGATACCAAATGGATGTTAAGAGTGCCTTATTACATGGATATTTGTAGGAGGAAATCTAAATGGAGAAGCCTACTAGGTTTGTTCATGATTCTTCTCTTGTTTGTTGACCTTGGATGTCTCTTTATGATCTTAAACATGCCCCTCAGGTTTGGTATGAGAAGATGATTTTTTTTCTTCTCTTTACTAGCTTTATTCACTACCACTCAGACCTCATAGTATATATCCAACATGTTGGAGAGGATATTTTTATATTGGTCTTGTATGTTGACAATTTGCTTCTCACATGCATCTCCTCTTCTCATATTCAAGCTATTTAGTAGGCTCTTTTAGCATAGTTTGATATGATAGATCTCGATATTTTTCACTTTTTAATTGGTTTGTATATTTCTCATTTAGATTCAAGGATTCATTTGAGTCGGCAAAAGTACACCCTTGATCTTCACTCTCACTACCACCTATACTACTTCTCTTTATGATCTTACATTCTATAGGCATATGGTTGGGAGTCTGATGTATTTGACCCATTCTCACCTTAATATTTCATTTTCATTTGGGCTTGTATCTAGGTTTGTACATGATCCTCATGATAATCATTGGTAGGATCTTAAGAGGATTTTATGATATCTATAAGGCGCTACTCATTTTGGATTACACTAAACTAGGGGTTCTACTCAGTTAGTTGGGTACATTAATTTTGATTGGGTGGGTTCTCTTAATGATAGGTATTCCACTTCTAGCTACATCTTTTGTCTTTATTAATCTATAGTTACTTGGGTGTGCAAGAAGTAGCTGGATATTTCACTTTCATCTAAAGAGGATGAGTATGGGGTGACAGTTATAGTGAATCAACAAGCTCTTTGGATTTGTCAATTATTTATAGAGTTTGGCTTCATACAAGATTCACCTACTATACTTTGGTGTGACAACCAAAGTGTAATTCACATATCCTTGCAACCCAATTGAGTACCAGCAGACCAAGCACTTTGAGATACACATATACTTCATTCGACAACACATTCAAGATGGAGTTCTTTACTTGAAGTATATTATGACTCAATATTAGGTTGTTGACATCTTCATGAAGCCTTTTACATCACCTTATTTCCTTGATTTTCATGGCATGCTTGGGGTTTTAGAAGTTTTACTTGGGTCATGTTTGTGAGGACATATTCCTTCTTTACTTCATGGATATATATTGTATATGAGTACCTAAACATGCCTTGTTTCTAGGACTAATATTATGGATATGCCACTTTATTTTTGTTTGGCTATTGTTCGCATTGATTTCTAGGTTCTATAGATAGTTTTTCATCTTTTCCTAGTTTTTTCCTTTGTGGATTTATCCCACATTAATTAGTTAGTATTTCTTCTTATATTTCCTTGCTTAGTAATTCTCTAGATATTCTATGATTTTCCTTGTCTTTAAATTTCATCCTTTTGTAAGATTATTATGATGTTCTTGTTATCAATGCTTCATATTTCTAGTTTGGAATGATCTTACTCTCTTTCCTTTCACTACTTTAACGTAAACATGCATGGTTTAATAACAACACCATGGTTTATGGACTAATAAGTCTCACTATTTTTAAGGATATTTTGCATCATATTGAGTACATTAAGTTCCTTTTCATTTCTTGGACCTTCATATAATAGTTGTATAAAGACATTGATTCTTCATTTGAGAATGATGCTTCCTTGGAGGACCATTCACATGTGGATGATAATTATCCTTCTCCTCCTTTAGATACCCCATTTATAGTTGAGGACTTTTGTATTCTATCATTGGTAGATTCATCCTCTAGTGTTCACACTAAAAATTCACCTTCCCTTGTTACTACTATAGAGTTCAGAGTTACTCCTTCGAGATCTTCCAATGATTCTTTAAAGTAGGATTATATATGTCTTCTGGATACACCTTCTAGGGATAATTTTCTACCAAACATATCTTCTTTGTTTATAGAGTCTCACATTTCAAATCTATATGACACCATTAAGGATATTTTTTCTTCTCTTCGATGACAACTCTATTGGAGATGTGTCTTCTTATTTGGATGTAATGAGGGTACTTATAATCCTTCCTGCTCTCTCTCCTTCATTTTATGCATCCTTATTACCATCTTCTATAGTTATGCTTGAGATTCTTGATCAAAGTTTGGCACATTTGAGAACCATATTGGATACATTTGGGAATTTTTTAGATATTTGCATCCTGATTCCTATTTGTATTCCACTTGAGTGAGAATTCAGTAGTTTGATAGTTCAAGGTCTCTTTCTTCCAAAAGGAAGAGGAACCCATTTGTTGCAAAGGGGCCTATTATAACATTCTCCATGTGAATTTTTACATTTAACTTCTCTCTCTTCTTTATGGAGGCACATATTTGTTGTATTTTTCAAGACACATAATGGTTACAAGAAGTTGTAGATTCTAGTGGGGGTTCAACCCTCTCTCTCTCTCTCTCTCTCTCTCTCTGGGGGGAGGTAGTTTTTCCTACAAGTTTTCTTTTTTTTCTCCACTTTATGAGAGTTACTTTCTATTTGGGTACCTTATCAGGCCTAGTTGTTGGGACCTAATTCTTTTACCCACCTAAAATATGCTTAAGAGGGGATGTTAGTGTAGTTTTTAATTCTATTTAATGGTTTTTCACTACACATGTTATTTATATTGCTTAGGTATTATTAGATCATTGGGAAGATAATCCCACATGCATGAGGATGTTAGGTCATGCCTAGCTTCCACTTATATATATATATATATATATATATATATATATATATATATATATATATATATATATATATATATATATATATATACACCTTTCCTAAAAATATTATAATCAATTCAGTGAATCTAATCAAGTTAATTTTGAATACAATATTATATACATCTGATTTAGCTTGATTTCATTCTCAACAATAGAGTTTTGATTCTCTTTACTTTTGCATTCATAAGTTTTTGCTCATGTGTTTGATTTTATCTAGTTAGATCTTGGATAATTCTATCAATGATTGTCTTGGGCTCATTTGATTCTCCTTTTGTTTATTGTGGCCTCAATAACTACATGTACATATGTAAAATAAACAAACATATAGTTATATCATAAATTTTGATAAATAATATGTGTGATCACATTTTAAATAAAATACACATAAATTTTTAACAACACTTTCAAATATAAGGTGGAAACATGGTGATTGCTTATAGGCTATGTGGTCACAAGGCATGGGGTTCAATTTCATATGATGGTGGAATTGTGTGAACTCATTACTATATGTATTTTTCTCTATAATTACAAACATCCACTTTTATCCATGTGATAAAAATGATCACAATTAGAAATAATGTGTGGCTAGTTATATCGAAACACAAGGCCTCCTATTGATAGGTTTGCTTCACATGGTAACATCATAGCTTCTTATGCCCTTTGTTTTCTTATGGCTAATCTACCATGCCATGTCAAAAATTTTGACTAGTTTGTGCTCGTAGAGTCATGAGGTTCTAAGTGATCTATTAAGAAGTCTATAGACTAGATATTAACTTCATTTTACTTTATATTCTTCACATGTGCACAAATTTAATGAAATGCATTGATTACATAACACCATAGGGTATCTATCTTATGGTGATGGGGTGAAATCATTCATGTATCTCACAATATAATCTTTCGATGTGAATATCCTACTTGCATTCCCATAAGTAGATTTCATCGATTTGGTCACACATTCACAAACTGGGTCTTCTTTTATTTGGTGTGTCCTTTTATTATCTATGTTTTGTTTTGTTGTTTCTATAGAGAATTATCACATGGTAGTCCAAATATTTAACGCATCTTCACTTCACTATGGCTGAGGTGTTTAAGACACATGACCTCTTATGATTATTTTATATTCATAGAGTTACATTTAGTTTTAGTGTTGCATGGTAGGTTATGATTGGCTCAAGGTCATGAGATTCTCCTTTTATTTATTGTGACCTCAATAACTACATGTAACTATGCAAAATAAATATTTATAGTGATCGCATAACTATTGATAAATAATATGTGTGATCACATTTTGAATATAATACATGTAAAATTTTAATAACACTTTTGAAACTTATATGTACATGTGTCAATTCCCTTTAGGGTATGGAGTCATAGGAAATGAAGTTTAATTTCATTTTATGGTGACTTTAGGGTGACTTTTTACTATATACATCCTACTCTATAAATACATGTATCCACTTTTTTGATTGTGAACAAAGTGATCACAACTATAAATAATATTCATCCAATTATATTGAGACACATGGCCTCCTCTTGGTAGGTCATTTCATAGAGTGACATCATAGTTCCCTACTCTATTTAATTTACCATTCCCTATTACACCATGCCACATGGAAGGATCTGACTGGTTCACATTCATAAATTTACAATGTTCCAAGTGATGTATTGATAACAAATACTACCAAAACTTATCAAAGACTAGTAATTTAAGGGCTCTATTCATATAACATCATGAAGGGTGGTCAAAGTTTAGAATAAAACTCTTCCTTCCAAATCTAATACCTCTTTACTCTCGATACTTGTAAAGCATGTTTTTGATTGGTTACCCTTGCATTTACACAACTAGTTAGGTGGTTATGGGGGGCCTCCCCCTATTCAAATTAGAGTTGAATAAGCTCCAAGATGTTGGGCTAAACCTTGATTCCCACAGTCATTAAAAAACATAAATGTAAGGAAGATCTTAAATGACATGTAAGTACCTACAAACATTTTCATGTATAAATTTCAAAAAAATATTAATAGGTAAATATGGAACTGACTTCTTAGAAAATTCTTCATACATATTAGAATGCCTATGGATAATTTATGAGTTCAATGCCAAGGAAAAACATCATCGTATGGAAGGAAAAAAATTTAATGTGGCTTTTTTCACACCTGATTTGATTTTAAATTTCAAGTTAATACTTTATCATAATTAATTATACCGAATATTATCTTCAATCCTATTAACAGTTATACGTATAAATTAATAATAATTTTAATTTTAAATTATAGACTACTACAAATTTACATTAAATAAAGTTTGTTTTCTATATAATTAAGACAATTATACTTATCATATTTATTACTTATTTTTTATTAATTATTAACAAGGGCACTATACACCAAGTCCTTGAACGATAGAATAGAATAGAAATTTTTTCAATTATTTTGTTAAAAAATGACATAGTGGAGAACATTAAGATATGTGAATTTAGTAAACCATGTGTGCTTGCTTGCAGTGATAAGAATAAGAAAAAATATATTTATAAAAGCCCTTAAACCTAGGGGTAGACAAATGTATATCTATAGGTAAAAATAACATAATAATGTCAACCTTAACGTTTCCTTCCACAAACACAAATTCAAAGCTTTCACTAAACTTTTATAGTAATTTATCGTTTAAGTAATGTTTATAGTGGTAGTAAGTAATATACAGTAAAATTCCAAGAATTAGATGATGTGGTGGTTAATTTATATGAAAAATGTTCACATTATCATGATAGAGATAATTTTCAATAGTTTTTTTATGGGGTTACCTATGCCTATCATCTTGGTAATAAAATTGAAACCCTATCTTGCCAATATAAAAATCAAAGACAAAATATTACACCATTGTTCCATAATAGAAATTCCATGAAGATGGATTTGAATTAAGTCAAGGTATAAATGTATATAATATTGTAATGTGTTATAAATAATAGTGTAAATTACAAGTTTTGTGGGATTAACTTCAAATACAATACAAGAGATGCAATTGCAAGGTAAATAGTTGTTCCTCCTGATGAAATATTTTCCATAAAATTTGAACAAATGCTATCTTATATTAGATAATTATTTCAAATTATGTTTGGTGTGTATTTTTACAAAATTTTGGTATAAACTAGATTTGGACTCACAATTAATAAGAAACATCTTCTGCTTCTTTCCACTAAAATTGTACTCACAACACCCATAACAATCTATTCAAGAAGAACAAATGCTCATAAACTTACTAAATTTAATTATTTTCTCAAAAGGAATAAGAAATTATGATTTTAATTAAGGAATTTGAGTAGGAAATAACCATTATATTAGCAACCCCAAGTGATAGGTTTTATAGATGAAATTCTTGTTAAATTTTGGAGTAGTAGTAAACTAAGTTGCTATCCATTTTAGAAGTAAGGTAATTTTTAACTCCTAATTAAGTAGTACTAATGTTTAATCTTATATTAATAAATGTATTTATTAGAAATAAAATTTATATAAAATTATTAATAGATTAGAATTATACCTATTCAATATATTGTTGAAAAACTTACCAACAGATTTAAAAACTTCATAATAGTAAGCAATAATACTGCCAAGTCCATTCAATGATACAATATAATACTATTGAATGTGATTAATTTATAGATACAATTTTACAAGAATTCATGCATATATTATGTCCACAATGTTATTGGCTCTTCATACCATACAAAAATACATACTTTTTTCTAAGTTTTTCCTTCATTTAGAAGTCTCTAGATGTCGCTACCAAAACCAAGAAAGAAGAGATGAGATATCCATAAATGCATTGAATGAATTCATATTAAGACAATAGGGAATATTTAGAAATATTTATATTTTTATTAGAATATAATATACACATATATTTGCACGTTGTCAAAGACTATCATGTTGAGTATTATCATTGATGTCAAAAGTACATCGTGTGAAGGTTGATGTCAAAGGTGACTAAGGAATGTTGGAAGTGAGTGATGTGACAAGATGCATAAAAGAGTTTTATCATGATAAAAAATTTTTCATGAGGGAAATATAATGAGATAATTTAAAGGAAACTAGTGTCTTATGTTTACATGGAAGGTACAGGTCATTGATGTCAAAGTGCATAGGAAGTCTAGTCATGACATGAAGAGGTATATGTATTGAAAAATGAATGATCATAGGCATGTGAAAGTTTTATGTCATTGTTTTAGTATGTAATTAATTCATAGAAACATTCATGAGAGTTTTAGGGTGAGCCTATAGAGGTAGGACCTTCAGTCTAAGTCTGTACTAAGACTACTCTTAGACCCTGCTTGGCCTAATGAGGTATGAAGATAATATTTAAAGATAATTATGAACATGTGAGAATGTTTAGAGGTGAGATAAGTTTTTTTAGTTATGATCACAAAGTTTTAGGTCAATATTTGAAATTAAAGTGCATGAATCACTATTTTAGGCCTTCTCGAGCTCACAGAATGAGGTCTCAAACTTGAGAAGCACTTTCAGACATTAGTTGGCATGTGTAACCTTTAGAGAGTATGATATGTTAAGGATATATGGGGAAGGATCCTATATAAGATCTCTAGGCATTATTTTTGGATTTAAGTGGTAGTCCTTTATAAATAATTGTTAACACTAAAACATGTGTTAAACCTCCCTAAAACCCTAATAAGGACCTGATATGAAATATTTTATTAGAAATATATCAATATGAACTCAAATGAATAGATAAAATATTTTATAATGTATTAAACTCTCCCAAGTACCTCTAAGTGGTGGTGGTTAGTCAAATGAGAGAGAAAATGCATAGATACAAGCTTATCTATAAAGAAGTTATTGTAACTCTCAAAAGTTTAATTGGTAAAGAAAATCAAATAGATGGTATAATAAGATAAATACTCATTTTAAATTTCCATTATGATTTATTGGTAGTTTATATCCTTTAATTTTTATAATTTGGACATCTAAGTAAGCTAGATGTAGATAAACCTAATGGTGTGAATAGTGTAAAACCCAAGTAGAGATAAAGAGATATATTTGAAGGTTTGTACATGATAGATTGATGAAACAAAGTGAATTAATAATTTATATATTAATTTTAATTCATTTTCATGATTTTAATAAGTTTTGGAGTTCATTGTATATGGTGAAAAAGTTTCTCATAAAATGGTATGTCTAGTTCAGATAGTATTGTGAGATATAAGGTCAAGAAACTAGTCTACAAGACCAATATTTCCATCAAAACATATATATATATATATATATATATATATATATATATATATATATATATATATATATATAATAGGATTTATTTTATGTATTAAGAGTCATGACATGTGTCTACACAAGCATTGGAGGTCTAATTCATCATGACTAGTTTTTGAGGAGAATTGGTAGTTTTGAGTAAGCAAGTTGTAGAGATGTTCTTGAAACATTATCTCCTAAGTTAAAGTGTTAAAATAATTTTGTGATGACCCTAATATCATGTATAATATGTCTACATGTTTCTTTTTTCATAGTTTATTATCTTAAGGTTTTTTAAGCTTCATTATTGTAAGATAAACTTTTGAGGTACACAGGCCTAATGGGTCAGTTTCTCCTAAAGGAGCTTTCATGGCATGAATGAAATATACAGGTTAAATCAATCATGGAAGAGGTAAGTAGAGGTTATTATATAAGTTATTTAATGGTTTTTCATTGTTGAAAAGAGATATCTCAGCCAAATAAGATCAAGTTTTGGCATTAAGAGGATAGACCTAATGCAATTAGGTCTCTGTGTGACCTAAAAGAGAAGTAAGGCCTAATTGTGTTGTGACAAAAAAAAATGGGTTCAAATTATGATTTAATCATGTTCATGATATGTCTTAAGACCTATTGTGTAGTTAAACTAAGAGTTTTAAGGTGTTTCGCTGACCAAATGGTGTGTGACCATGATACTAGTATTTATACAAGGCAGTTTAGGCCTATTTAAAGTTTGCAAATCAAGTAAATAAAATCATTAAAAATTGAGAATGAGCTCTTGAAATGAGACCATAAAAAAAGAGTATATTTTTTGTGATCAAAATTCATGAGGTGGTTGAGTTGGTGTTGTGTCACTTAGGGAGTTGGTGTTTCCTTGCAAGTAGGTGCTTGTTAAAGCCTAGTCAAGTGAGTGCTTGAATTTATTGGGGTTGATTCTCTAAGTTGAGTTCATGCTCATGAAAATTTGGTCTTTTGTTTTATATGAATATAGTTTATTTATTTATATCATAGTGGGATTTATTCCTCTTGAGGGTTTCCCACTCATATATGTGTTATCTTATTTGAATGGTTCTTTATGTTTTGCTAGATCATTATGTTACTTTCATAGTTCATGAGTGATTTAGTATAATTGAAAGCAATTTGTTAAACACTGATTCACCCCCCCCCCTCCTCTTATTGATTGTGATTATATTAATTATTATTAGATATTGGTCCTTTGAATCAAGCCTAACAGCTTAAAGGAGATCCTAGAAGCAAAAGCATGTCTAGTCATCAAGTACAAGAAGGTTTCTCAACCAATAAGGCTCCTCTCTTCAGTGGGGCTAACTATGAATTTTGGAGTATCAAAATGAAAACCTATCTAATTTCCTTGGGCTATGACATATGGAAATCTATTATTGATGGATTAACTCCACTTCCTACACCACCAATTATTGCAAGAGGCAAGAAGGCAAGTGAAAACAACTCTAAGGCAATGAATGCCATCCTATGTGGTATTTTAGAGGAGGAATTTATAAAGGTCATGCATTATGATATAACCAAATTGATTTGGGAAAAGTTTCAAACCATCTATGAAAGATACACCAAATTCAAGTTGGCAAAGTTACAGACTCACCAAAGACAGTTTGAAATTTTGAGAATGGAGGATGAAAACATTTAAAACTAGGTGAAGTGGTAAATGTCATCATAGGTCTAGGAGAGAAGTTTTAAGGATCAATAGTTGTACAAAAGGTATTAATATTCCTAAAATCTAAGTTTAATTCAAAAGTGTCTGTTGTGGAAGAGATCAAAGATCTTAAAATATTATAGATGGATGAGCTTCATGGCATCTTGATTGCCTATGAAATGAGAACAAGTGATGGAAGACCTTCTAAGAAGGAAGTTACATTCAAAGATAAGAAAAAGTCACAAGGTAAAAATCTCAAGGATGATTTTGATATAGATATTGCTGATGAAAAGATAAAATCCATATTTGTTAGAAAACTAAGGAAAGGATCAGGTAAGTATAAGGGAAAATTGTCATTCAACTACTTTAACTATGGTAATATTGGTCACTTTGAATCTAAGTTTCATAACAAAGATAATAATGAGCATGATGGATAGCATGATGAACATCATGGTGATGATAAGAAACTTTATAAGCTTGATAAGAGAAAAAATATTTTTAGGAAGTATGAAGGTAAGAAATGATCATTCAAGAATAAGATAAGTTTATACACCAAATAAGATGGTAGCTCCTCTAATATAAATGACACAAG